>VMDR010002808.1:0-83003 GCA_007922815.1 Macrotus californicus
TAGTGGTTACAACCACGCGATTGTATTATTGTTACTTTCTCCTCTTATTTTGTCTATCATTTTAAAATTCGTATTTCAGGCCAGTCAGTGGTCTGTATTCTCTGTACACATGAATCCAAGAGCAATTTTATGTGTACGAGGTCTGTCCAGAAGGCATCCAGCCACGTAATATAAAAAAATAGAGACATTTATTGAAGAAGATACAAGATATAAGAAACATTGTACATAGGACAATGATGCCTCAGTCCCCTTCAAAGTAGGCACCTTGGGACCTTACACAGTTCTCCCAGTTGCTATCAGCTGCCCTGTCATATTTTCCTGAATTTCACTGACAGTCTGAAATCTCTTCCCTTTCAAAGGTGATTTTAATTTTAGGAAAAGCCAGAAGTCACAGGGTGCCAGATCTGGGCTGTAGCGGGGCTGAGTCACCTGGGTGATTTGATGTTATGCCAAAAAACTCTGCCCTAGACGTGATGCATGAGTGGATACATTGTCATGATGCAGCTGCCAATCACCAGTTGCCCATAGCCGTGGCCTTCTGAATCATCCCCATAGTTTACGTGGAAGAATGTTCAAGCTTTAATGCAAAATCTGATGCAGATTTGTTGCTGAACTCACTCAGTCACCTTGTACATGATAGCCACACAGTACACATGCTCACTCAATGGCATCTACCACCCCCACTGACTAGTACAGTGAAGTCGTCATTGTTCACACATGCTCATTCCAGTCCACTCTCCTTGGCTGCCAGGTTACATCGATATCATGCACACCGTTCTCATTATATTAACAATGGCTAGATTTTTTAAGGACAGATCTCGTATACAGAGTTGTCAAATGAGAGTGGCATATAGTTAGTGCTCCATAAATACTTGTGGAATGAATAAAAACATTCAATAAAATTTGTATTTTTCAAAAGCCACAATAATTAAAATTAGTGAACAATGAAAATAATTACCCACTCCCGCTATCAACCCACTGAATTTTAGTTGCTGTCAATGTAACACAATTCTAATACAATGTGATAATTTGCAATCTCCTTCAAAGTCATTTCATGGAAAATAGCTTTCCAGAGAAATCTGCACCTTTAAGAATGTGAGACATTCATTCCATAAATTGTATGGGGTGTTTCCAAGTCTATCCCTGTACAGATTAACATCAATAATGACTTCATTTTGACAGATACAGCCGTAAGAAAGGCACCATTTTATTTGCATGCATAAAAATATGCAATACGAATGAACAGACAGAACAAAACAAAAACAGACTCACAGAAACAAAAAACAAACTGGTGGTTGCCAGAGGGAGAGGGTGGAGGGATGGGTGAAAACGGTGAAGGCGAATTCAGTCACTAACAGTGCGATAACTTTGCCTGGGGACAGAAGTTGCCAGTGTGAGCATGGCGAGCACACTGTAAGCTGTGTAAATGTCGGATCACTAAGTTGTACACCTGAAACTACTATGATGCTGTATGTAAACTACCCTTTAACTTAAGAAAAAGACAAAAATATGCAATACTTAGAAAGGTTCTGATATCAAAATAACAAGTGCAAATACTCTGGAAATAATGGGGTGGGAGGAACCTACCGTTATCACTAAGTCTTGGTTTAAAAGACAAAATAAATGAACCTCCAGACTTTCCTTGAACTTTTCTGAAGCTAGGAATGCAGCATGCTCGTGAAACGAGAAGAGATTCCCACCCCGCACGCCTCTGTGCCTCTGCCGAGGGTAGATGTTAGTTAGCACCGACCTACCAGGGGACGACCTCCATGGCTCAAGTCTGTCAACGCGGTCAGGCCTGCTGAGGGCCAGAGTAAAGAATATTCCAGGCAAGACCACTGTGAATTGCTCTAACCCTCAGGGCAGCAGCCAACCATTTCCCGTGTAAATCTCATCAGCCCCCTCTAACCCTTGCCTGACCAGTGTCAACAAGCACCCATCACAAACTCTCAAAAACTGCCGAGGGCCTGAAGGAAAACTTGTAGGATGCCACTGCCAAATGGGGAACAGGAGTGAAAAAAGAAAAAAAAAAAGTTCCTGCTTTTTCTTAATCCTCAAATCTCTGCAACAACTAGTAGCGTTGAGACACTGGTCAGCAGGGTTGAAAACGCAAAGGGAGGGGAGAGCAATGCTGCGTCCACCTCTGCACACAATTACACAGTCTCTCTCCTGCACTCGGGGAAATCGGCTTCCTCTTTTAACCACGGCCAGCTGGCTTTCCAGAGGTGCCTAGTTAGGATTTACTGAGCACACACCCACCACTTTGAGTAATACGCTGCACACAGAACTCGCCACTGCATTCGAGTGGGAAGAAGCTGAAAGGAGGGGGTCCTGGCTCGAGGCCTGCCAGTCTTAAAAATGTAGCCCGCATCAACCCATTGTGGTCAAACTGGCGTCTCTGCACAGACCCAGAGCTCCAAGCCAAAAACTGTGAAGTCTCACAGGATTCGGAGATGGCTTTGCCTTAAAGGATCTCTTTTTTTCTACAACGACGCTCGTCTGTGAGTAGATTTATTTTATAAACATCATGTAAGCACAACCCACCCTATGAAGGCTTTGACTCTCTGATCCTGATCTATAGAAAGTCGAGCGAGAGTTAACTGAGGAGGACCTCGTGTCTTAAGTTTCTGACTTCCAAACTGCAAGAGATCGGTTTCTGTTAACCATAAAATAAAATGTAGCATTCCTCAAATTGTTTCCACATAACTTACGAATCCTTTCACAGAGAAAAGAGGTCTAAAAGCCTTCGAACTATGACTCCAGACTAAACAAAATTATCTCATTTTGACATTCAGAAACACGGAGGGCATGGCAGGCAGACAACGCACTGACGGCTCTCCTGCAGCAACACAACGCGCCGCTGGGCCGGCGACACCAAAACGGGGCTTCCGCCCCGCGTCTCAGCCGAGATCTAGGAAAGAGGGAAGGGTCTTCTCCCCATTTTGGAGAGTTAGTTTTCAATGCAGTTAGAAAAACCACCGCATCTTTGGGGGAGGTGGGGGTCGGGAAGCAAAAATGTCAACTACCTGTTCATCAGAACATCCCTAAGTAATTTCTCCTTTAAGCCTTATGAAATTGTCTAGATTTTGGGTGCAAAAATGGAAAAATGGTAGGTCAGACCAGAGTCAGAAAGACAACTGCAAGTGAAAAGGGATGGGAAGCACCCTCCTAAAAAACACCAGAAAGCAAGTTTGCTTTCGGCCCACCTGCCTCTGGGCCTCAGCCAAGTTGAAGGGCAGAGTTCCCTCTTCCAGTGGAGCAATTCGTTCGATGTCTGCTAAGGTCATCCGGCTGGGGGGGAAAAGAAAACAAAAAAAAAAAAATAAGCACACACGACAACAAAATACAAGTTAATTAAAATGTACATTACAGAATTTTAAAACATTCCCTTTTTCGTTTCCCATTTTTCAGAGTTATCTTTAATTTGGTTTCTTTCCCCCCCCAGTTTGCTGCCTTCCTCCTACTGCCGCCTCTTCACCTCCTTTTATTAAACTAATTAAAAAAAAAAAAAAAAAAGGGCCAACTTACCCCCGTGGCTCATATAAATCTGCTAACTGAAACAAGATGTCAACTTCCATGGGTGTAACCTGACCAAATTTCTGAGCTGCCAGAACAAACTCCTCTGTATGGAAAAAGAGTTAAAGAGGGAAAGATTCAAGAAGGAATAGCCACTAAATGCAAGCATTAACTCAAGGCACAGGAATGAGCGAACATCACAAAACTTCATCATCATCGGCCGTAGAATTCAAGTTACTCCAAAGAGGGTAAGAACTTCAGCAGTCCTTTCATTCATGTGGAAAGAGTGTGCGGATGAGTTTCTCGAATGTTGACTTTTAAAAGTCTGGTGCCATCCGAAGACTCAAAAAATGACACACGCTGTTATTCAAATTGCAGGTCAGGGAAAGCTATGAAGCAGATAAGAAACTTCATAGGCATAGGTCCCAGGAGGTTGTGTTAATGAAGCTGTGGAATTCCTAAGCCAATTCTCTACTAAAAAAAAAAAATCCCATTAAAATGCTAGTATCTTGTTCTAAGACTGTAGATCAATTTACATGGTCACCAGTATAAGTTTATGGAATTCCTCATGTACTTTTGAAGGCCACTGTAGAGGCTGCCAATTTAGCTCAGGCTCTAGCAAGATTTGAAAACATTTCAGAAACTTTACACTGTTCCCTCACTCAAAGACTGTCTTTGGTTTATTTAAAACTTGCCAAAGATTGTTTTGTTTGCTTTTGTCTAATCAAAAGACGAAGAACACACATGCGCCATAGGGTTGATATGTGCCAATGAAATAAAAAAAATCTACCCTAAAACTTCTCGGTTGCTTTCTTCACTCTGATAATAATACACCAAGATGCTTGCAAGTCAGAATTCAGATGTACTCTCACTCACCCTTGGTCACCTCCACATCTTTCTTGTTGCCTGCCAGGGTGCTGTAGATCTTTCTAATGAGTTCCATGTTGTTAAGGAGTGAATTAAATCCGTTAAAATAGGAGAAGCTGACTTGATGGGACGTGGTACCTCCAGCGGCCTCAAATAAGTTGAAAGTAAGAGAGGGGGGAATAAAAATAAAGTATTTACAGAATGAAGAAGATTCAGAAGTACATATATCCATGCTAGTTTTGGAAGTAATCAGGAATGCAGGTATAAGAAGAAATAGCTATACGTCTTTTTCTTTCACATTAAAAAAAAAAAGCTATAAATGATTTTTAGAAGTAACTGCAACTAATCACGACCAGAACTTGTGCTCTCCACACACAATCCTAGAAAACTAAATAAATACATGTGTAGGGTTATAACAGGACCAGTAGTAATTTACAGAGTTCAAATTTCCATTGGAAATGTTTTATAAGTTTGTTTATTTCATCTAATGAGCAATTCTTAGAGGCTTAGACATGCAAAACTATATTACACACATGTGTGTGCTTACACACGCAAAACTCTATTAGAGCGACACAAACATGCTATGAAAAGTGGTCAATCTAGCATTAATACCATGATTTGTCATGTTACTGATAAGTAGCAATAAATAATCATTTACGCACAAACTTTACAGTGGTGGGATTTCCAGCAAACAGGCATGTTACGGTAAAATTATGAGATGCCATATGCTTTGATGGGGGTTAAGACTGGTCAGAATTCTGATAGTCAAAATTTGTAAGAAACCATATTTCTTAATAGGGGATAAGGGAAACAGACAGCATGTCCATTATGAATGGAACTTCAGTTTGGGTTTCAAATTCTATCCTTTCCTAACAAGGCAAAATATTTTTATTAGGAAAGCACTTCTTTATAAGGTAACAACCACATAAATCTTCACTTAGTAACCATTTAGAATAGCTGACATGGGAGTTTAGAATGGAGCGGGGAAGGGGGGCGGGCAAGAACGGGAGCTAGATTAACACAGTGCCAGAGTGGAAACGGCCTTGTCAGAACACCACATTTCCAAAAACAGGCACCAGGGATAAAAAGGAAAAATGAGAATAGCCTAAGTTTCTGCCTATGGTAAGCATTGCAAGAAACCCAGATGATGGTGGAACAGTAAAAAAGAAAAAATCGCCCTGGGATAAATGAAAAGATAGCAACCACTACCTAAGGGTCCCCCCCAATCTCAGTGACCATCAGGATCATCTAGGAAGCTTTGGATGAGATTCTAGGGCCTCACCACCTGTAGATGGTGAATCAGTAGATCTGGAAAGAAGCTTAGAATCTGTAGTTTTTATAATTATCCATGGTGATTCTTATGCTCCATGATCAAGGCTTGGGCACCACCACCATAGAAAGTTCCAGGACACTCTTTGGGGCCAGCAGGGAAGGAGAGTGGCTGGATATCCACCAGGATGGAAACTCCACAGCACAGCACAACAGGGCTCGCTGTCTGTCCCGTGTGCCACCGTCACCCCTACACACACACACACGCTGAATGAACAAGTAAACATAACATTTAGTTTCTATACTGCTGACCTCGCCAGTACATCTAGGCACACGATTTAAAAACATTTTTTTTTTTTGCCTTGGAGAATAGATAAAAGCAAAGATTAGCATTTGACACACCTCAAAATATAAAGCAAAATTAGTATGAGATCATAAATTTGTTTTTGCTTTCTTAAAAAACCAGTTAATATGTTTTCTTTAAGAGATTCCATATCGTCCAGATAACAAATTAACTTACCCACTAAAACTGGCCAAAACATACTGTGTCTTTAATTTTAGTAATGCATGCAATCACATTAAGAAAATGTTTGTTTTAAACAGAAAAACCTTTACATAATATGTGAGAGTTGTTCTTATAATCCCTTATTTACTAAGCTCATGCCAGGTGGAATAAACTACTTCATTAGGGAAAATTACAACTTACAGCTACGAGACAGTCTTCTACAAAAGGTGTCAAGACGTGGGGGCGGATGGTGACCATGATGTCCCGGAAGTCAATGGCTGTGACTTTTCCAGTCTTGGCATTGTCCCTTTGCACAAAGGCTTGCTTTGCATGCTCCAACTGTATTTCCTACAAATAAAGAACATAAAATAATTTATGTTTCTAAATTACTACAAATGACTGCTCAACTTCAAATCAGGACGAAGAAATACACAGTCTATCTTGGTTTAAAAAGCCCCACCTACGGGTTAAATGGTAAACCCCACCCCCACTCCCCGCCAAGCTACTGTCTTCTTCCAAAGACAGAACTTTGCTCAGCCCAGTGAACGTGCCTTGGAAGTATATTCCACCTTCAATCTCCTACCCAAAGAAACCAAATCACTTCCGTGTTCTGCTGCAGTCTGAGGACACCAAGACAATGAAAAGTGGACTGAAGTTTGGTAGGCCCAACGATCTGGCCAAACCCAGCTTAAGTGAGGCAGATGATCCAAGAACAAACACCTGCAGGGACATTACCTCTCTCCAAAGAAGAGAAAAAAATTCTTAACGGTGACCTGGCATATGAGCATGACTGGCAGGAGCGGTTCTCCTCTGGAATATGCTAGTCCCTCTAACACGGAGTTCCTCAGCCTTGGCACTAGTAGTGGTAGTTTGGGCAGGTTAAGCCCTTGTTATGGGAGGGAGGCTGTCCTATGCATGCCTACCCTCCCTCTCCCATTAGATGCCAGTAGCCCCTTTCCCCCAAGGCCATGACAATTAAAAATGACTCTGGAGAGGGCCATATGTCCCAAATGAGGACCATGGCTCTAGAATTAGGGATTGAATGGTATGTGGGCAAAATGGAGCAGTATCATTGAATATTTTAATTCCTATGATCTAAAAACAGGAAGCTCAATCTGAGATTTCGGTCGCTATTCCCAAGGGGTAAGGGTATACACAAAAAGGAACATAGCCTTCCATCAAAAGCCACCGCATGCCATGTGGAAGCATCCTTTTCACGCGAAGCATGGCAGTCCGCCCACTTCCCAAACGGGCTCTCAGAGTGAGACCTCATCTCGATGGAATTACAAAGCATCACTGAAGTGACTCTCAAGGATTTCAAATTATTTTAATGAATAGAAGTTGGGTTAGCTGATACTGATAAATTAATTTTTTAACTTTGGTGAGATAATGACATGTAAAAACGAATTGTCCTTATGAAGCAGGGGCAAGCTAAAGTGTGTGAGAAATGACATGAATCTGATCACGCTTGAAAGCTCCCTTCTCTTCCCCTCGAAAGGTGGGGAGATGAAGGAAGACTGATAATATGCTAATAATTGACACTGGACACTGGGAAGATGGTAGGTCACTAAAATTTTCTCTCTACTTTTGGGTAGTTTTAAAATGTCCACACACACACGTAAATTAAACAGACATTACAGTGGTAAGAATCAGTTCTTTATCCTCTTCAAAGTCTTCTTCTCAACTACAGCATCTGCTGGGCTTGGTTCGGCCCATCCCTGCTGAAACTCCCTTCTGAGACAGGAATCTTTGTAGTGACTCTCCCACTCACTTCTTAAATGAGAGGCACATGTCAGCCCGACTTGGTCCTCGGTCCTCAGTGAGAAAATCTGAGGACAGAAGCCTGACAAATGCCTCTCATTTAAGAAGTGACTGGAAGAGGCCAAGACCTCCTCTCCCCAGGCCTCAAAGATTTCTTAGAAGGGCGAACTCCCAGATTCAAATCTCTCCGCTCTGCTGGACCACAATTTCTAGCTGCCTAGAGAATATATGCACATGAATATCTTATAAAGGCCATAAAATTACACATCACTAAACCCATTATTACAGGTCTCCCACCCAACCCTCAAACCTGGACCCTCTCCTATGTTCAAAGCTTAATTATTGGCATGTTGTTATTCTGGTCACCCAACCTAGAAATCTGTCTGTTTTAATTCTTCAAGCTTTCTTTCCCCCAGAGTAAACCAGTTACCAAATTATGCTATTTGAACCTTTGAAAGTTCACTCAAATGTGTCTTTTCCTTTTTCACTCCTGATGTCACTGGGCACACCCCTCTTCAGACCATGTCTGAATCACCATCTTGGGCCAAACTGGAGTCTGGCAATTCTGGCCTCTGCAGCCCACCTTGCACACATCAACAGCTGCCTCACATGATCTCGGCTCTGACCCCAACCGTCCATAGCCTGTCATCATAAAGAGCCCTGTCCGAAGCACAGAGCTCGAGATCCTCCAGGGAGCTACTCTCAGCCTTGTCTCCAGCATCCCATGCCCTGCCCTGCCACAACTTCTACATATCCAGGCCTTTGTCCATACTCTTCCCTCCACCTTGTGTAGCTTTTTTTCCAGCTCCTGAAATCCTACCACTTCCTCCAAGCTCAGCTCAAATGCCACCTCTTAAGTAAACATAACTAGGCCTCCTACCTGAAAACAACTGATCACTTGGCCCCTGCTTGAACTTCAATGATGAGACTTATCTTTTCCAACTTAACGCTCCTGCTTTTCTTCGTACCTTTCCAGTGAGAAGAAACTATATGTCCTGTTCCTCCCAATTATGGTGTAGGCAAAATGCTTTAGATAGAGCAGGCATTCAATAAGCCATAGAAAAAATAAAATCATGATATAAACACAAAGCCAACTCAATGAGTAAATCATGATCCATTGAACAATAAAGGAGTTCTGTATATAACTGCATCTAATTTAAGAGGAAGAAGCTGACTGCTAAACACCTCGTGGCAAAGAAGGACCACAGTATGTATTCAACTGAAAGGAAATGAACACAAACTCCTTTGAATTGCCAGACCCCCAGCTGAAGCTAAGCTAGGATTATTCTCAATAAGAGTAGAAGGTTTGTTCAGTTATTTCCCTTTTCCCCCTAGTTTAAAACTCAAATAGAGATGTAGGGATCCTTGGACCATTATACCCAAAATAGCATCACTTTCCCTGGTCACCCCATCTGCTCAGAAATCAGGAAGCCAGAGCACTAAGACCCACCCATCCAGGCTGTCAAACAGGAAACGGACACCAGTGTGGGGTTGGTGCCCACACTGCAGGGCAGGGAGCACATCTGTAAGGAGGGCGGTGTCACTACGCACGTCTGTGCCTGAATTTCCTCCACCAGTAAACATTTACTACAGGGATCCCCGATCATGGAATAAGAAAGCTCCTTGAACCCTAATGATGAACAACTTAAGAATGCATTTCTGCCCTGGCCGGTGTGGCTCAGCTGGTTGGAGCACTGTCCCGTAAACCAAAAGGTCGTGGGTTTGATTCCCAGTCAGGGCACATGCCTGGGATGTGGGCTTGGTCCCTGGTCAAGGTGTGTGTGAGAGGCAACCAATCAATGTTTTTCTCTCTCACATCAATGTTTCTCTCCCTCTCCCTCCCTCCCTTTCCCTCTCTCTCTAAAAAGAACAAAACAACAAAAAACCCCATTTCTGACAGCTTTTAAAGATTGGGAACATTATAAATTCCATGAAAAACAAGAAGCTAGGTCTACATAGTTCTCTAGATAATGGGCTAGAGTGAAAACATACAGTTAAGTGTTTCCCCAAACTTGAAAGTAACTTACTACAGATGTGAGCTGGCTTCTGAAGAACATCTGTTTATGTCATGACTGTGTCCTCTTCTGGGTAAAGAAATGAAACGATTACCTCAGTTGATACAACCACGATAACAGCGTAAGTGAGCATATGTTACGTGCTGGACACTGTTCTAAAGCACTTTATAGTAATACACTCAGGTACTGCTCACGGCAACCCTACGAGGTAGGTACATCATTCACCTCACTGCAGCGGTTGGGGAAAATCAGGTCGCTGACAGGAAGCAGCAGAGCTGGAGTCCAAACCCAGGCAGCTGTGCCCCTCTGACAGTGCTCCTAGGACTTTCCTACACTTCACAGAGAGCGAGCCCAGATAATGCCACTTTCAGGAATTTGATTACAAAGTTGACACCTAGGAATCTTAACGGCTCTGGAAAGATAAAATTCAACTTCCTTCGAAATTCTTCTCAAGGCTCTAGATTTTTCTGTTGCCTATTTTCATGAGAAAACAATAACACCCCTGAAACCATTTCATCGCAGCAAAAGTCTTCAAGGTGCTCAGAGTGCCGGGACTGTCTGTCCAGCAACAGCAGAGACCACGGGGGACAGAAAGCAAATGCAAGAGGCTCTTCCTGGCCTTGCTCACTGTTTACTCACTTTCTCACCATCTCGGGAGACTGAGGAGAAAGACAAATAAGGAGTCCTGTGGGAGCTAACACTCTGTAAATACTTAATTTGAGAATGAAGGACCTTGCCAATACACATCCAGCCTCCACACTCATGGCAGTGACTTCAAGCTCTCCGTTTAAAGCTATTTGAGAAAACCTAATGTGCACTTAGGGCTACCAAGACCCTGATGGTTACTAGATCTGAAGCCAGAGGGAAAAAAACTGGGACAGAATGTCTGGCACGCATGAAATAGAGCATCTGTAAGATAATGTTCATCTCCACAATGAAGGGGACCAGAATGGATAAACCCATCCTCTGTGGGCAGGGGTGAGGAGAACGATGAGTAGAGCGGTAGTTACAGTCACATATTTAAAGGATAAAGGACTATCAGGAAAAAAGATGTCAGATGGGCGCTCTGCGGTTTTTAAAAAGAAATCAAAGGAGAGAAAATACAGGGGTCAGGTTATAGCACAAAACACTGAAGTGTTTAACTTCAGCAATCCAATGGACTGACTACCTTACAAAGTAGTGGGTTCCCTCCTAGTCATTGGAAGTATCTGTTCAACTAAGGAACATATATCAAGAAATTTACTTTCTTTTATTTATTTTAATATGGTGGTGGGGGGTTATGGGAGCACTACATTATGATGACAAAAATCTGAAGTTTGAACCAGGGATGGGCGGAGCTCAAATATTAGCCGAGACACTCCTGGGTTGGGGAGCACAGGGCGGGTGCGTGTTTACATCTTAGAGCCCCGGCCACGCCCACTATACAGGGTTTTAAAACTAGACGTCATGCCTGACGGGTACTGACTAAACGGTAGCTTTGATTTTTGTAGAGGTGAATGGTTTAAAAACCTCTAAAGTCCTTTCCATGTTCTTTGAGTCCTTCAAAAAAAAATCACAAGTAAGAAATAGAGGTTCTGCTGAGTAATTCTGAACCAGTCACAGGAACAGAGAGGTGAAGACCAGATAGGGAGGGAGCAACAGTAACAGCTGGATGTGCAGTTGCTACAGGCTAGAGGCTGCACTAAGAACTCCAAAGGCAGTATTTCATCGGAGCCTCACAGTAATTCTTCAAAGAAATAACATTATCTTCGTCTTACAGAGAGGAGCCTGAAGCTCAGGGAGGTTAAGTAACTCATCCAAAGTCACACAGCCAGGAAGGGACAGAGCTGGCAAGGTTTCACCTAATTCCAACACCGAGATTTTTTAACTACTGGCTTAAGCTGCCTTGGGTAAAATCGTAATAAGAGGATCATCAGTAGACCTGAACAGATAACTGGAAAAGAGATTTAGAGAAAAGTTTTGGCGATGCCTTGCATATAAAAATGGAGCAACATCTATCTCAAAGAACTTTCACTATGAACGATGGGGGCAGGTGAAAGAATCTACCACAAAGGGAAATACCTGAGGCGGCAGACCATGAGGAGAAACTTGGAGTAGGATGAGTTTAAGTTATAAACAAAAGTGAAGCTACAAGCAAAAGAAAGCTAGGGGGACAGGTGGAAATGCAAATCTAGGAGAGGTAGATAACAGGACTTTGGGGGGAAAATCCAAAGGCTGACGTTTGCTGTTATTAAGTGTTGCTACGGTCCAGGGACTGTCGTGCTTTCTTACTCATGTCTTACTCTTTGAACCCTCCCAACATCCTTACAAGGGGGCCCTACCATCACCTCCACTTTGCAGATGGAAAAATGAGGTAAAGAGCAGCTGAGGGTCACAGGATGCGAAGGACGAAACTGGATATGCACCGTGCGGTCTGGCTCTGGAGCCACAGTCTAAGGAACCTACTCGGCCTGCCCGTTCGTTCGGGGGGAGGCCTACCAAAACCCAGATGAAAAAAGTCTAACCATTGTAGACACAGATGAGATCATCCCACAGTGCCTACAAAGAGCGGGCGGACGACAAAAAAGAAACTGATCCCTAAATAAGTGAGCACAGACAGTAAAATTGAGGGCCTGAGACATCACGGGACGCCCAGAGAGCTTGGGGCAATGGCAGAGCTCTGTAAACAGAGCTCTTGCGAGTGCCAGGTAAAGGGGTGCTTGCTGAGCGCTGCTCCTGGAGACAGTAAGGACTGAAGAGGAAGGGCTCCCCGTCAGCGGAGGCCAGAGGTCCCGGAGCAAGGAGCTGCGTGGCTATCTCCAAGGCAGTTCTGCTCAAGCACAGGAAAGGATGTCCAATTTTCCTTTAATATCTGCCAGTGAACTGTTTCTGTTCCCTCTGTGCCAGTGCATAATGATTAACGGAATAGGCTTTTATTGCCACAGTTTCCAACTACTTCAACACACGCATTTAGATTGCTGTAGGGGGAAAAAAATCAAACTCTCCAAAATTGCTTGCGGTACAGAAATAAACATATATAGGGGTTATAGCACTTTAGGTCTAACATTCACGCTTCTAATAGTTCCAGGCCTGTCATTTCCTTAATAATCTCCAATTTTCAAGTGGGTATATTTTTGAATGCAAAAATTCTCTCCACCTCTATTCAGACATGCAAGTTTGTGCTTCAGCCTGAGAACAATTTACCAGGAATAAAAAAAAAAAAAAAAAAATAGACCAATACACCCTCAAAATAAGCAGTCTATCCAGGTGATTTATATTAAAAGCCAAGAACACCGAAAAAGACCGCTGGTTAGTTTGCTTTTTTCTGTTTTGTACAGTTTTAATATTTAAAAGAAAATCTAAAACTTTAAAAAAGAAGCGCAGAGTTATCAATAACAATATGATTCAAAAGAATTCCCTCTTAGGGGTGGAGGTAGAAGAATTCATGGGAAAAGGAAGGTAATTTTTTATAAAAACAAGGAACAAAAATGTATAAAGACAGTGTGCTTATAAAATTGGTATATTTAGCCCTATTTCAAATAAAATCTATATTACGTCAAGTATCAGAACTTATACACTATTTAATATGCAAGTACCCCCTTGATTTTCATTATCCTATGCTACTTTGAAGGAAAAAAATCTAGTTAAAATAAAGATCCACATATTTCAAAAAATAAAAATGGAACTTAGCAATGGAATAGGCAGAGAGATAGGTAGTTCCGATTCTTAACGTCTTTCTGGGCTCTCCACATTCAGCCCATGCCATCAATTCACAAGGAAATGTCATCCTCCATGCGCTGGGTGGGGCCTTTCCAAGCTAGGCTGCAGCGGCACTGCAGGCAAGCAACACCTCGGACACACGGAGGACGGAGCTTTTCCCTCTCAATTTCCTTGCTCTTCTGATTTAACGTTTAACTTCACAGTGGGGACCAGCTGGGGGGAAGCCATCCGGAGTGTTCATTTTTACCAGGATGTTACTGTCAAACCCTGCACAACAGGCTGCTCAACAAAACAGCAAGCTGACTAACGCCATGGACACAACAGCACAATGAACGCTGATTTCTTTTTCCCTGAGAGTGGGAAATGCAGTGTGAATGCAATGCTCTTGCACCTGATTCTCCGAGTGACCAGGATATCATCATGCCTCGGGTCACCCACCGCCACACTGGCAATGGCTTCCATTTGGACACAAAACACAGACTAATCTCTTGGAAGAGCTGATGGTGAACAACATTAGCCACTTTTGCTCATTATTTCATTTTGGAACTTCAAATGGTGCAGTACGGATGAAACAGTAGCACAGCTGTATTGCAGGCCCCACCTGGTCTGACTTAAAATCAACATACAAAGTACGCGCATGTTAAAAATGCAAATACAATCAAGGTCTCTGGCTGCTAAAGATCCATAGTCTAGATATTTTAACTAATACAGATGGCCATCTGGGGGACAATGGGGAGGCACAAATGACTCAGGTTACTCAATCGGAAGCAAGGACCTTGCTAGTCATCCACTACCCTGTTTAAATAGCTATGGCTTCAGCAAGTTCTCCTACAAGGGATTGTTTTTTGTTAACACCCAAAATGTTCTATCAGTCCCAAAGCTTGAGAATTCCATGTTGCCATGGTTGAAGGTTGTCATGTTTTGTTTTGATTGATGGTGATGAGGAACAATTTCTTTTTTAACACATACAGCTTTGTGTGTTGAAAGTTTTGCCTTATTCCAGGACGTCATGACAAATATAGTAGCAAACCATGAGTGATGGGGACTATAAAATCCAGACCACAGCTGACGAGGAGCAGTGACTCTGGAGGGACACGTGGCAACCACCAGCACCAGAGCTCTACTTTCCAGGGCTCAGAACCTGAACAATCATACTGTCCATTTTACACAGAAAAGATCTGGGCTGATCTGTAAGCCATGCTGACCCAGAAGCCAAAATCATGGTCTATTTGACTTCAGGACAAGAACCAAACTTGTTCGGTTGTATTATTGGCATGAATATATATGCTTTGGCATCCAACAGGGTTGTCATGGGGATCATGTGATCTGACATCAAGGGTCCTTACCAGCATGAATGGCCGGTCTGGAGCAGCAGACACAGCTCTATTCCCAGGCTTTATTCTGAGCTCTGTCTACTATGAGTCACCTCTCTGGGTTTCGTCATTCTCTTCTGACAAAAGGATGACCTGAATAAAGTTATGGTAAACTCTTACACCACCTTTGTGATTAGAGTTCTCCATTGGGTCAGGTAACTATTCTTAAACACTATTTGATGAGAATTGGATGAAAATTAGAGATAATTTTTT
The DNA here is from genome assembly GCA_007922815.1 of Macrotus californicus. Lineage (NCBI taxonomy): Eukaryota > Metazoa > Chordata > Mammalia > Chiroptera > Phyllostomidae > Macrotus > Macrotus californicus. The sequence goes on from VMDR010002808.1 coordinate 15,219, forward strand.
AGCTGGATTCCCTCCCAAGTCAGCTTTCCAGTTTCTTGGCTAACTAATGAAACCCCAACTTCAAAATCTGGCCCCTTCACCAATTGAAAGCATTGCTGATATCTTGATGATTCCTCTTCCTAGAGCGAGGATGAAGGCCTCTGGAAACAAGAAATGTCCTAGCTCCATGAAGTGGGAAACAGAATTCTTTGGAAATGCCCAGGTCTGTTGGGGCCATAGGTAGGGCTCCTGTAGGATAATCCTACCTCCAAGAAGCTGAGGAGAGGACGTGGAATCAACCCAGCAACACACATGTGAAAGGCGATTACAAACTAAGACTACTCTGGAATCAACCCAGCAACACACATGTGAAAGGCGATTACAAACTAAGACTACTCTGCAGCCCCTCATGAACACCCCCTCTTCCTCTTCCTCCTGCGCCCCCATCTCAGTAAACCACCACCACCCTCCCACTTGCCCAAGACTAAAACCCAGGAATCAACCACAAGTACTGCAAATCCTTACTGACGGACCTCATCCTATCACCAAGCCTGGTCAGGCCCGTCCCTTTAACTTCTCTTGAACCCATTTACTTTGGCTCATCACGATTACCATGTAACCCAAGCCATAGTTGTTTCTGTCTTGGACTGGAAGGGACTAACTGGTCCCCCTCTCCTAGGTCAGATCTCCCTCCACATGACTTTCCACACAAGAGCCAGAGTGATCTTTCAGAAACACAAATCTGACCATATTTGCCTCTCAGAGCTCGCCATCAATCTTGGGATGAAGGCCTAAAGACCAGGTTCTGTGCTTTCAACAGCCAGGGCTTTGTAGTCTAGACCAGTGTTTCTCAATGTGTGGGCCCTCTGGAACACCACGGTTCAGGATGCTGGTCTGAAAGGCAGTTTCTTAGGCCCTACTCATATAAGGCCTACTGAAGCAGACCCTGGGTGGGGACAGAGGCCCAGAACGCGGCCGGTGAAAATAATCACTCCAGAAAAATTTTATATAACATTCGATAAAACACTGTTAAGAGATTCAGGAAAACTAAAATCAACTTCAGTTCACTGTAAAGAAATCTAGAAGAACTTCTCTACACTTCTGTGTGCTCATCCTTCACGTAGTAACAGTGGCAACTGCTTGACAACAAAGGTGAGTGTAAGGACAAACAGAGGTCAAAGCACTTCCTGAGCTGAAAAATGCTCTGTGAGAGGTAGTTAATAGCAACAGTTTTCTAGTTAACAACTACATTGGATTTGGGGGCAATCCTCTATTTTTCTATTCTGAGACGGGAGCTACTAAAAATTCCTATGTGTAGCTTATATTAAAATTGTAATAATTATGTGTGAAATATATACCTATGATTATAAAACATTATCAAAAGTAAATGGAAACAACAGTAGCATATATCCCTACTACAGACTTTTAATGATCATATCAGGTAATTAATTGGGTTGGGGTCAAAAATGTTAAATTTCTAGCAGTGCATGAGTAGACACCCCCATTCAGCAGCACGGCCCCTTCCAGGAACAGACGCTGACCCTCCATGGCCTTGGCCTTGGAGACAGTACATTACAGCGGTAACAGCACCATATTTTTAAATCCATCACATGACTGTGATCTTATCACGGAAGAAGCTAAGTTCTAGCTTCTCTGTAGTGTTTTGGGGTACACCTATGGGAACCTAATGAAAACCATGAGCATTTTCCCCATAAAATTACCTATAAATGCAAAATTTTACCCTAGATTGTTTATTTTTTTGTATATAATAGGGTATAATGATTATTACCTCTCAGGGTTTGGGGGGATGCTATTATCAGACACAGAATATTGAAAAGCACTTTGTAAATTATAAAGATTGTTGTGACTATTACTTTTTTTTAAGAATGACTCTTAGTACAGGCGCTACAGAATAATTTAGCAGAAAAGCTTGAGGACTTTCACTTTGTGCTTACAGTTGCCTACAATGTCCACCAATACAAAACAGAACATGGATCTGAATAAACATGTCCCCAAACAAGATATACAAGTGGCCAGTAAGTACATGAAAGACACTTGGCATCATCAGTCATCAGGGAAATGCAAATCAAAATCACAAATGAGATACCACTAAGATGGCTTATAACACGAAAGGCCTCAATCTCCTCATCTGTAAAACGGGGCAGTTACCTGGACGACCTTGGTGTCTGCCCTCTAAGTCTGTACTCTGGATGGCTGCTCTAACCACACTCTGATTGGTGGTTTCGGGTGTCTATGTGCCACAAGGGGTGATGCCACAAAGAGTAACCTCGGAGGGTGTACATTTCATACCTGTTTGTGGCTGCTCCTTTGGAGCTGTCAGGCAGAAAAGCACAGGAACCACTCTTAGATTTTACAAGTGCCTCAAATCTTGTCGTTATCTGTTAACCTCTTGGCACTCTGCGTAAGGCCTTGTGGCAAATCCTGCACCCTCAGCAAACGCTTGCTGAATTGGGTGGACTGTTCTGTGTGAGTAATAATCACAGCACAAAAAATACTGCCAAACAGGGTAGAGAGTTTTATGTTAATACCATTCATGCACAGGAGTTCCAGCAGAAACAGAACAGAAAAGTGTCTCCAAATTCTTTTCTAAGTATACTGTTTTTAGTATGTTAAAATGAATTATTCAACTAGCCACCATCAAATTAGAGCTCTCCTCTAGGATCTGAGACAGAGAGGTATGTGGAAAAGTTCATAGGATATTTATAACACACATGCTTACCCACACAGAACACTGTATTTTCACTCACACACACACACCCTCACTCCTGCAGGGACGCGGAGAGGACAGAACCAGGCATAAAAGCCAGCAGCAGTGAAGGCAGCAGTAGAACGATGGGCTAACAGGCCCACGGCCCCACTCCCTGCTGAAAGCCTTCCCGAGGAATGAGACTCCGGCTCTAGGGAAGAGGGTCTGCTGACTTCAACACTATAATTCACATGCAAAGTAGAAACAAGGCAAGTTTAGCTCAAAGAATTAACTTTATTCGCCACTTTATGCATTTTATGTCCAAAGTATAGAAAACAACACACCAGGTCAGCACTCAAGTGATGCCCGTGAGCAGCACCATCTCAGTGGGTGGGCAGCTTGTCCAGACTGTGCACAGGTGAACATGTGAAGTCCTCCCAGCCACATGGTGGCTTGTGACAAATTCACACTTGCTTAGACAAAGTCAAATGTTCAGTAAAGGAAGAAAAACAATCTGACCTTGCAGAGAATGGCACTGCCCTCCAGTCACAAACACATATACATACGGAAGGATAGATAACACCAGCATGTGAGGCTTCAACTGGCTGCAGCCAACCTGAACTACCTTCTAGAATCTTCAGTGGGATGGAGCAGTTGTCTCTACATACTGCTCAGGCTCCCTGAAACCACAAGCATTTCTCAGTTGTTCCTTTGGCTGCACCTCTTTCTTAGCAGGTGACAGGTAGCAGCACGCATGGTGGCCATTCTTTCACGCGTCAAGCAGCCAAGTGTCTGCTTTCATGACCCTGGCGCCAGCTGGGGAGCTGGTACCCAGGTCTCTAAGCCCTGCCTGGGGGCAGAAAGGCAGGTGCATGCTTGACAAAGCAAGAGCCTGGAACATAGCAGATTAAGTTCACGTATGCCTGTAAGAAGTTCCCTGAACCCAGACAAGTGTGCAAAGGAAGCAAACAAAACATTTAATTGGGGGCAATGTGTGTGTGGGGGGGGGGTGACCCAATCGTAGACATCAAAACCAGCATTCCATTCCACATAAGTCTATCATGATACATCCCTTAATTCCTTTATACCTGGGCTGAGTGGGACACAAAAGCAAGGGCCTACCTGGGATAATCAACCACGATAACCATTTTAATCTATAAAAGCTGAGCACTGGCATCTGGGCTACAAAGTCAAAATCATGCCATGCAAAACCCAGTGGGATGGATCCATTTGCCATTATAGAATGGACTCAGATTCAAGTGAAAGCCCTACAAGGTGAAGCTGGAAACCTCATCAGTAATCCTTGAGTCACCTAATCTTTGATTCCAGCTTTTCTACATCTTGAGGGAGGCCCAGAAGCCGCTGTGAGTAGCACACAGCCAACTCAATTCAGCGTAATTGATATTTGCTTCAAGGAAAACACGATCCGTCTCACTACTGCTAACGTCCCATTAAGACTAAAAGTTAATTAGGCTGTATTCCATAAAGTTAATTTGAGGCATTTGTCTCAATAGCATTATTGCAATTATTCCTCATCAAAATGAATGCCACCTCCTACTGCGCGCCAATGTCTTGTATAAATAGCAGAAATCCAACTTGAATTCCATTCTCCACTTGAGTTATTTACATAGGTTTATGTTGACATAGAACTGCACATGGGGATTCATAGACATTAACATGTTTTTAAAAGAATACTACTAAAGCAGGTTTAGGATATCTTGTTTTGAGTTTCCAAAGGCCAGGAAAATAAAAGCAAAGTAAACAGCATGGCAATTTCATATATCATAATAAATACCAGTAAACGTCAAAATGAGCAGACCCTATGAAAGTCTATTCCACACGCTGGTGCCCAGGAACAGATGCCCCAAAACACTGGATGAAGGGGCACATGGCACGTGTGTGTCCTTTGTCTCCTCCACCTCCCCCCACACCTGTGTTTCCAACCATTGCTCCGAAGGCTCTGACAAGGTCTCGGGCACACAAGAGAAGGAGGGACACCAAGCACCCACTTACAAGATTACTAGTGACAAAGAGCAGAAGGTGGATTCCCCGGCAAATTTAAACACAGCAAGCTAATCGCCTTACATGACTCTTTTGAAAATACTACATTTAATAAAATATAAAATGTAATTGTTAGAGAAACAAAACAAATGCCTAAAAGTCCAAAAGATAGAGTGGTTTGTCATATAGATGTCATGTAGATGTTCACCTCTGGTGGCTGATGTTAATGTCACAGTTAAGACACTTTAAAAATTATGCTTCAGAGGAAAATCTAACTGTAATCATATTTTCTTACTGCTCTTCCACTGGCATCATCAGTGGTCCAATGATGTGATTACAAGGCAGGGTGGGGGGTAGAAAGGGAGCTTGGAGAAAGGCAGGAGTGACCACACCAGGTACATCCTGGAAATGCCGACGACTCCCACAGTTTAACCCTGGACATGGGTAGCAAATGGCCTTTCAACAGCGATTCTCAAACTTGGTGGCACATTAGAAGCACCTAAGAAGCTTTAAATATCCAATGCCTGAGCCATCTGTCCCGCCCCCCAACCCCCAAATCTAATCTAATCTAATCTAATCTCTAGAAATGGGACCTAAGCAACAATAGCTTTTAAAGCTTACCAGGTAACTCCAATATGCAGCCAAGCTCCAGACCCTGTGCCCTGTCTATGAAAGGTCTCAGATGAAATGCTACTGCTGTCAGATGCCAGTGATGACATGCATCCATTTCTCAGGGAAAACAAAATACTGGTAAACAGTGCTGGAACTAGTCATAAGTCAAGAGTTCAAGTTCCACCTTTGCCCCTCCTCACTTACATGGCTTTTGGGCAAATCACCTGATTTCCTGGGACAGCAATATGTGATCCTTTCAAACATAAAGGAGTTCTACACAATCTGTACCAGCCCACTGAATTCTATGGTTTCGCACCCTAATAAATAAATACTTTCAAATGGGATGATCTGGTCTGGGGGTAGAAAGTTTGAGGTAAATCAGGACCTCGGTTTTACTATTTTCAAGAGCCAGACCCACCAGCAAAAACTGAGTGAATTCCGTGTATGTCAGGCGTCTCTTTCGTTCTTTTCCAAAATGCAGTTGCACAAATTCCGAATCCCAGTTAAAGGGAATATGTTGATGAATTGTGGTCTGTTCAAAAACTTGCTTAACGTCCTCTGAAAACAGAAAAGAAAGGGTGATTAAAACAAAGCCAATCAGGTTCGACCTTATAAAACCTATTAAATGGACAGTGCTCCTTTCTTCTTAGAAAGAGTAACTCAACACACAGATTACAAAACCATGGCAGAAATAAAAGTCAGAATCCTCAGAGAATCAGCTAAAAAATAAAAAGTTAATAATCCCATCAAATAAAGGGTGTGTGGGGGAGGGGAGATACACACACACATACATTCCTAAAAGGCGGTAGGAAACCAAAGTAATAAGTTATATATCTAATATCATCATCTCATGTTTTGTTTCAACAAATATTCTTTTCTAGGCATACGTAATATAATTCAACTTTTAGCAGCAGGAAACATACACAGGGCTGGGCGAAAGTAGAGTTACAGTTGTGAGTACACAAAACACAAAGTTTATTCTTGTATTATTATTTATTAATTACTGTATTATTTGTATTACAACCCTGAAACCACTTTTGCCCAGCCCTGTACATTCAGAGACACACATGACACTATACAAACCTTAAATACAGTTCCTTACTGAGTTACTGAAAAGTGTCTTTGAGGATTTAGAAATCAGTTAGAAAGATCCTCAAGCACATAATCCACAGCACTCAGACCCTGTTTGAGCTTCAGAGATTCCCCCTACTTAGCAAGCCCCACTGGAAGACAAAGGTGGTGGGAAGAAAAGCCAGCCGCCCAGTTCTTGAACTTTACATGGCATACCTTCTCCAATGGTCCAAATTATCCCACGTTACCATGGGTTACCAAATGTGCTATTATGGATTCATCACCTCTTTTTTTGTTTCTACTACAAAACTGTAAGAGGATTGACAGAGAAAAAAACAAAAACAACAACAATACGAACAACCTTACTTTTCTAAAGCTTCATGTTTTTATTTACTAGTCTCCCCCTCCTTGAAGAAGTGTGTGTTTGGAGGGTAGAGGGAACACGGGTTATTATTATATTAATGAAATTTGTCCTGGCCTTCGCAACATTAAATATAGCTACCAAACCTGCTTATTTTTATTAGCAAATTGTGCCTGATACTTTTTTTTTAAAAACTCTGTGTCTATTTAGAATAAGAAAAAAATAAGAAAAAAGAATGAAGTTCTTTCGTCCTCTGAAGGGTGCCCAAAACTCTGGCACATGTTTCCACGGTTTCCCCCAAAGTTCCTATTTCCACGCCCATTATACCCACAAGATGTTAGTCCATGATTTTAAAGTTTCCAGAAATGTGTAAAGTCTTGCCATGAAGAAACAGCACTGCCACCATCAGCATAAGGCCGGGTGTGTTTGCACAGAGAAGGTAGTAAAAATCAGAATTATGCCAGGCATAAATTTTAGAAAAGGTGGCAGAAAACCTCAGACTGGCCCTGATGGTAAAATGAAAAAGTTTTCAAGGGCAACTCTCAATTTCTTTGAATTTATTCTGTCTTCGCTACTTTGCGGGTAGGGGGGAGAGACAGGATATAAGAAAAACAAAGTGAATCAAGAATTAGGACTTAAAAAAGAAAAAGAAAAGGAAAGACTCCCTCAGGATCTGGGCAGGCTTGAGGGGTGGTCTTCAATGAGATGAATTAAGTAGAAGGAGGCACCACAGATTCTCTTCGGCTCTATCACCCCTGAGAAGAAATTTCTGGACTAAAATTCCAATCACTTGGGTTATCGTTCTCATGGTTACTATATGTACAAGTCTTCAGTGGTAAAAACAGATATTAGCCTAGATACATAGCTCCTCCCCAGGTCCCCATTTCCATAGCTCTATATAAAGCAGGCCCAAGCAAGATCTAGGGAAGGCTCTCACAATCGCCTAATCTAGACTAATCAATTATCTAATGAGAACTGATGTTCAAATGACCAAGAGTTGATCAAAGGAAAAAAACACATGTTTTTACACTCTAAATAAAACCTCACTCTATAGTAAAACTTTAGAGAAATAAAATAAAAACAAAAATGGCTTTCTGGACATTTTTCTGCATTCTGGTGAAATAAATATCTGTCAAACATTCTGATAAAATAAAGTTTTAATGTAATAATCACTGGATAGCTGTCAAAAGTGAGGTCCTTCCTTTTCTTGACCTTTAATGTCCTATAGAATGCAACAGAGGCTATTAACAAATATTGGCATATAAAGCTAAGGCATTTATTACACATCTTAATATTCATATGATCTAATCTATAAATGCATATACATTTAATTTACTCAAAAATTAGTGAATGAATTTAAAATGTGACTCACCCTTTCCTATATAATTAAAGGAACCAACATTTATGACTTACTAGAGCTCTGACGTGAATTCAAAACTGTGAACTCTGATCTGTAAGTCTAGAGCTGTTTCCATTGTACTATAGACTAGAACTTGCCTCTCGGGCAAATGCTGGCCTCAAGTATTGAAATCTAGTCACACTAGGGAACAATCAGTACGTGATCCCTAAGATACATCTCAGTTCTACAGCCAACCCTATAGACCTGTGCTATTATAATAATCTGTTTTTTTAAAAAGACATCTCTCTATAGTATGTATTTATATGCAGATACGTGTGTGACACATATTTATTGTATATCTTTTCTTTCCACACGGATTATTGGCACCTTGAAAGCAAAGGCCATCTTTTTCACTTCCGGTTCTCCCGCTGTGGCTGCACCATGGAGGGCATAGAGCAACCACTCACTAAGTAGTGGCTGAATTTAAATGGGCCAGAAAAGGTGTAATATCACAACAGTGTGACAGGTTAAGGACCATGGTATTAGCCCTTTCAGGTACCTGAGTTGCCACCTTACTGGGGAGCCATTTCAGCAGTCATTTCCTCAGGTTTAGCAAACTGTCACTCTCACCCATGAAAGCCTCAAGCCCCACTCCCAGGCTCATTGGAGTCTACCGGGGGCTGAGAGTCTGCATGTTAACCAGTGTCCCAGGATTTTCTGATACAAGGGTCCAGGACCTCACTCTGATAAACATTGTCCTGAAGAGTTATGGAAGGGTTAGACTCACTCCTAATTTTTAAACTTCCCATTAAAACACAAAAATGGAAAAGGAAGGTGGTGGGAAAGATTCTCCAGAGCGGCCAATGTGACACAGTAATGTGTAAACACAGGCCACCTGCAGATGCAAGAGCACACGCAGGGTCGCCACGTGGTGCCATCCAGCGGATGAGGCTCACCTCACGGCCTACGTGACCAGTGAGCCCTGGACGGGACAGCCTACGAACTGCCTGATGCTGAGAGTGAGGCCCCGTTGTCCGTCGTCAGCTGCTCTCACATCTGGGCAACGGTATGAATGCCAGTCCTTAACTAGCTGTCAACTGCTAAGCAGCACAGCTTATGAGCACTAAGGACGGGGCCCTGTGGGCAGTGGAAGGTGACAGGGGACATGATGCTGCATCCAAATCTAATCCACAAGAAGTAACTGAACAGCAGACCCAAACGGTACACTGTGTGGGGCGCACACTGCAGAGGTTCCTCAAGGCGAGGGAACAGAATGTCAGGAGGGACGCATTACAGAGTGGGACAAAAAGGCTTCTTGGAGAAGATAAAACTTGATGTGTGGGTCGTGAAGGCTGTGAAGGATTGATTCAGATGGGCCTCTGAAAGAGTTTCTCAGTGGAGAAAAAGAGCCTGAGGAAGGGCTCATTTCATTTGAAATGAATTCAGTGCCCAATCAATGCTGTGGGCCAACGTCACCTGGGGTCACTGAGACAGGCAGATCCTGCTGCAGGCAGTCCCAGATGTTGGAATCACTTGCCATCAGCAAATATTCTTCTTTGTCAACCCCATGCACTTGATGCTACTTTCATGGTGATGAAAAGGTTGTCATGGGACTCAGAAATCAGAAATTAAAGCCAAAGTGATTTTCAAATGCTGCTCAGTACTCTGGCTTCCACGGGAAATTCCACTAGCTTCCCCATGAAAAAGTTCATGAGTCAACCTCAGGGCCACACTGTCTCTAAAACTTTACCTTGACCTTTCCAAACCTCACTTGCAGTCCTGGAGAGAAAAGAAGAAATCCAAAATACTTCAGACTTTCGGGTTCCTTATTTAGTTCAGTGTACTATAACTATAACTCATCAGCTGATGGCTTTCAAATAAGCATTACTTGGTAAATTTATCACTAACTTAAAAAAAAAATGGAATCAGGTATCTTCTCACCTGAAACACAAGGCCTTAAAATCTGACCCCGATGTTGAGGTCATATAGGAAAAGAAGCCAAACTGAATTAGCACTGGAATATGAATGAAGCACTAAATACATATTTTAGCTATTCGAAGTCATATTTTTCAGAGCTCACCCAATTCTCCTGAAAGTAAAAACACATTAGAATGCTTTCCTCTCACCCTGGCTGGTGTGGCTCAGTGGATTAAGTGGCAGCCTGTGAACCAAAGCATTGCTGGTTCAATTCCCAGTCAGGGCACATGCCTGGGTTGCAGGCCAAGTCCCCAGCAGGGGGTGCTTGAGAGGCAACCACATACTGATGTTTCTTTCCCTCTCTTTCTCCCTCCCTTCCCCTCTTTCTCAAAATAAATAAATAAAAATCTTTTTTTTAAAAAAAGAATGCTTATCTCTTAAAGTATAATCATTGTTATTTCAGTCTGCGCCAAACAAATTATGTTTAGAAGTTCCCACAACATACCAAGTAATGGTGATATTATTTAAAACAAGACTTCACCAAATAAGCTCAAGAATTCTTTGGGTTTATTTGTGGGACTTTGCTTTCTCTGCAAATGTTTCAAGCCTACAAGTCTGCCGTATTTTTCTTTTTAGATCACAAAAATACAATTACAAAGTGGCAATTGTTTCTTTCCTAAATATAACCTCAAAGTCAACTAATTTCCCCTAAGTTAATAAATTTCCCAGGCTACAGAATATGGTTGTAGAAGAAAGATTGTAATTTTTAAAAGCTAGGTTGCAGATGACATGATCTTGCATATAAAAATTACTAAGGGATCCACTAAAAAACTATAAATAAGCCCAGCAAGGTTGAAGGATACAAGATCAATATTTAAAAATCAATTACATTTCCATACACTAAAAAAAAGCAACCCCAAAAATGAAATTAAGAAAACAATTCCATTGAAAATAGCGTCACAAAGAACACCAAACTTAGGGGTAAATTTAATGAAAGACATGCTACACCTATACTCTAAAAATTATAAAACATTGTTAAGGAATTAGTGAAGACCTAAATAAACAGACAGACATTTCATGTTCACAGACTGGAAGACTGGATACTGTTGAGAAGGCAGTACTCCCCAAAGTGATCTACACGTTCAGTATAAACCTTATCAAAATTCCATCTGGCTTCCTTGCAGAAATTGACAAGCTGATCCTAATCTTCATGTGAAAATTCAAGGGACTAAGAAGAGCAAAAACAGTCCCGATAAAGAATGAAGTAGCATTTCGAATTTACCACAAAGCTGCCAGAATCAAGACTGTGTGGTACCGGCGTAAAGACAGACATACAGACAAACGCAACAAAGCTGGGAGTCAAGAAGTACATAAACCCTTACATTTATGGTCAATGGGCTTTCAACAAGGCTGACAAGGCAATACAATAGAGAATGGTTAGCCTTTTCAACAAATGGTGCGGGGACATCTGAATACCCACACGCAGAAGAAAGACGTCAGAGCCCTACCTCACACCATATTAAAAAACTAACTCAAAATGCAGCAAAGACCTAAATAGAAGAGCTTAAACCATGATGCTCTTACAGGAAAACATAGGCGGAAATCTTTGTGACTCTTGATTAGGAAGTGGCTTCTTAGATATGACACCAAAAACACAGGCAACAAAAGAAAATAACAGGTAAACTGGCCTTCAGAATTGAAAGCTTTTGTACTCCAAAGGATACCATCAACAAAGTGACAAAAACAGCTGTGGCTGGCGTGGCCCAGTGGGCTGGGTGTCGTCCTACAAGCCAAAGGGTCATCTGTTCAATTCCCAGTCAGGGCACCTGCCAGGGTTGTGGGACATGCAAGAGGCAGCTGATCAATGTTTCTCTCCCTCTCCTTCTCCCTCCTTTCCCTCTTCTCTAAAAATACATGAATAAAGTCTTTTTAAAAAACAAAGTGAAAAAACACAGACTACGGGATCGGAGAAAAATTTTGCAAATCATATTATCTGATAAAGAACTCTGGAACATACCAAGAACTCTCACAACTCTATAAAAAAAAAATCACCCAATTTTAAAAATGGGCAAAAGATCTGAGTAGATATTTTTCCAAAAAAGACATACAAACATCCAATAAACATATCATGAGATGCTTGATATCATTAGCCATGAAGGAAATGTAAATCAAAATCACAATGAGATACCACTTCACCTCCACTAATAACAAGTGTGGGCGAGGACGTGAAAAAAACCGAAGCTCTACACACTGCTGGTGGGAATGTAAAATGATGCAGTTACTTTGCAACAGTTTGACAATTCTTCAAAAAGTGAAACATGGTTACCATCTGACCCAGCAAGCCCACTCCTAGGTACATATCCAAGAGAAATGAAAACATATGTCCACACGAAAGCTTGTACACAAACGTTCATAGCAGCATTACTGAGTAGCCAAAAAGTGGAAACAACCCAAGTGTCTGTTAACTGAAGGACGGATCAACAAAATGTGGTATTATCTACAACATGTGATATTATTCAGCAGTAAGGAGTATGGTACTATTATAGGCTACACTGCAGATGAACCTTGAAAACATTATGCTACCAAGCCAGTCACAAAAGATCACGATAGCGTATGATTCCATTTATATGAAATGTCCAGAATAGGCAAGTCCACAGAGACAGAAGTAGATTAGTGATTTCCTAGGACTGGAGAGAATAGGGGGAAATGGGAGGGAGGGTAAGGATTGCTAAGGTATGCCATTTCTTTTTGGGGTGCCAAAAATGTCCTAAAATTGACTGTGACAATAGTGACACAAACCTGCAAATAAACTAAAAACCTCTGAATTATAGTTTAAATGAGTGCAGTAAAGTTACTTTTTCAAAAACTGCCAGCTCTGCCTCTTACTAATGAGTGACATTAGCCACATTTCTTACTGACTCGAATTACTTTATTCAATCTGTAAAATGGGCATAAAATATGTATCCTAGAGGATTGTTCTGGAGCTAAACATGCCTAGCACGATGTTCTCAACACAGTAGGTGACTGTTAAAATGATAAGACTCCAAAATCTAAAGTCTACGTTGTAATGAAAGATGTTTTCGGAGCACCAAATATTTACAAATGATACAAAGAAGAATCAGGCACAGTGTGATTTGGAAATATCATAGTTTACACATTTCTCAAAAAGCAATAATTTTCCTCAAATATTTAAAATCCATCCTTCTCTTAGCTCACACATTAACATTTTGAATAAAAAAAACCATCAAAAAGTAAGTAATTTTCTATTATGTCTCTGAAAGTATGAAATTAAGAAAGATTAAGAACCTCCACTCTTTACTCTGAAGATCTTTCAGATAACTAGAAATATTTAATTGGCAAATTACCCACACATGCCATTGAGTGGCTAGACTGAATCTGTTTTTACAAATTCTATGGGCTCTTATTCTTAACCTCCGCCACACTGTAATCTGAAATCATCAAGGTCTTCACTTATGCAAATTTTAACTTTCTATGTTTTTGTTTCCATACAGAATAACTAAATTAATGCACTTTAATTTCCAAAAGATTCACTTTTTGAAGCTGCAAATCAACGGAAACAAGTTTCCCATTAAAATAAAAAAGGTTCATCAAGCTATATTATCTCAAACACTGAACCATAATCCCTCTCATGGATCCTAAAAATTTCATTAATACAATAAACACAAAAAGGATGTTTCTGTTAAGCCCGAACGAAAGCAACCACTTCGGAGGCAAAGGGAGGGTTGGCTGCCTGAGCCGCCCTTTATCTCGGAACAGCTTCTCTGGGGTGCTTTTCCCAACGCGTGAGCCCGAGTCCACACGGAAAGTTGTGGTTTCGCTCCCAAGGCAATAATGTTCCACCCTGCTGATATGGTTAACAACAGCTCACACGGCCATCGTCTTTTAAGCAGGGAGCGAAAGACAAATTGCCGAATTCGTAAGTTAAATGACATAATGGAGTAAGTGGATGCAGACCTATCTCTGCTGCCGCAAGCTCCGATAGCAAGGTTGCCATTTCAAACCCTTTTGACAAGTGCCTTTTTATATTAATCGCAGTGAAGGGTCTGAAGAGGAAAGAAGTATTCTGGCTACAATTCAGACTCGCTCAAGGAAGTTCTAGGGGGAAAATGGGTGCCATTAAAACGAAGGACGCACAGAACAAGTACCTCACACAGGCGGCCCTTCTGATTAAAATGGAGTTCACTGGAAGCCCCTGTAAACTTTTTACTATTATTATTACGAACATGCAGTTACAGTGGTGCGAAGGAGCTTTCGAAAAATAAGCATCCACACAGACACACCACACATACACACAGGCAAGCTGAACTGAATGTTATATGCCAGTCACAGATAGTGTTGGCCTATGGAAAAGTCAGAGCTAATTTAATGCTCTTCCAATTCTGTACTTAGGAAGAGGGATGGGATTTCCCTGACTTGAGGTCCTGTGACATCCTAGAAAAGAACACTGTCCTTCTAGTAGGGCCAGATGACAAAGTTGTGATTCCCACAAAAGCAGTCACCTTCCCCTCTCTGGGACTATGTCCAGGCAAGAGAGCCATGAACTACATCAGCCATTGTTCAGTTCCACGGTGAAGCACGTTCCCTTGGAAAGCTCGTTCGAAACACATTCCCAAGCTCCATGCCCTGAGACTCTGACTCAGCAGATCTGAGATGGAGCCAGGGAGTCCACAGTTGTAATGAACACCTCCATGCTATTACAATGAGAACCCGTGGTCTGCTTTCTTCATGAGAATCCTTCCTATTCTAAAGCCTGTCGATCAATAAATCCTTAAGATTAATACACTATTTAAGTCATAGTAGTGAATGTTGGCTAACAACAACAAAGAGGTTAAAGCCCAGCAGGTATTTAGCATTCAACATTAATCTTCTGTCACATGCATAAATCTACACCAAAAGCGAGAGAGACCAGTCTATTGGCTAGAAAAAGTTATTTTCAAATGAATAGAATAAATCATCGCCAGTCTGTCATAATACCCAGAGTAGGTCAGTCAGTTAAAGTGGTGTTGGGAGGCACAGAGCCAGCTGTGGTCACTCTCCAGATTTGAAGACTTGCTTTAATCATGTGCTGTGTTAATCACTGTGGACTCTCCTCACCACTAGAAAAGAACACAACCAAAAATCTCCAACTCTTTGAAATGCTTAAAGTGGTATGAAGCATCCTAATTCATTCTCTAAATGTTGGAATAATATCGATATTGCTTAAAAAACCAATTTCCTATGCTATTTTCCTTAGATGGATGGTCTCAAAAATTTTCTTGCGAAAGCATTAACATACATTTAACCCTATGTGAAGGCTTTCAAGAGCAGAGGTGATAATAAATGTATACCCACAGTGGTCCCATATTAGTGGAAAACTATTTTACTTCAATTAAAATGTCTAACTGTACACCTCCAACGTATACCTAAACTGTAATTTTCTCTGAGATCGTCCAGTATGCTCTTGATTTTGTTTCCTTTACGGACATATCAGAGCAAAAGCTGCCTCGCAACTGTGGGAAGAAATCAGTCATTAGCAGCAAGGTGACAGCAAATTTTCCAATTTAGAAAAACTGTATTTTTATCTCTCTCTCACACTGAAAGAATAATGGTATAATTGGACTATTTTTAAGTGAGCAGTGGTTGAAAATAGTCAAATTTTCCCAGTGCTCCCAGTTTTAGGATTTGCTGTGAGCTTTCTGTTCTCCACACCTTCTTTCCTAGGCATGAATTCTCTTCTCCCCTCATCTTACACACACACACACACACACACACACACCTACCCACCCACCCCAGTCTGGCCTCTCCGCTCGGTCACTCTTTTAAAGGGAAGGTAACCTTCAGGCAGCAGTTAACTAAGGAGAAGCTTCACATGGCTATTGGGATTTCCTCTCCAATGGGCACTCTTTCACCTTCACAAAAGGTTTTTCCTCCCCCCACCACCCCACTTTCTATTTTTAAAATGAAGTGATGATGTAGCAAAAAGTACAATATTTTAGCCATCTGAAGCATGGGCGATTCTCAAATTAGCCCACCAACTGGAAGTGCTCTCTGGTACAACTATCTTCAAAATTGAAGCCATTATGGTCAATTGTGCAAATCCGTATTTAGCTTTTTGGAAATAGTGGATTTTTGACCCAATGAACTGAAACAGCATCTGAAGAGTCTCTAGGATCTCAGGCAGGACACTCTGTACCCAGGCATGTGACAACTCTTAACAATGTAGAGGGCATTTACTTTCAAAATCACACTGTTCTCATTCAATATTCTTATTCTCTACCAGAATGTGGGTAAGAAAATATACTCAGGTCCCAAAATAACATAAAATGAAATCTATTATAGGGTAGTAAGTTTCTTTCACCAAAATAACACATTATAAAATCAGAATCAATATTAACAAAAAACTTTCCCCAAATAATACTCCTCTGAGTCTTAACCATTTTCCTTCTGAGTTATCTTTTTGAATATTTCATTTTCCAAGTGTCTTTACAAATAATAAATAAATGAGCTTAAAAAATTATGGCTAGTGCTTTTTTTTCTTCCAGCCCAATACTTAAATCCATCTAGCTTTTTAATTTATTATTAAATTTCAGTGTTTACCTTCAAAACTTCTCATTTCCATACTTTTCACTCCCATCATTTTCTGCAACTTGAACCACAAGGACTGAAGGGGGTTGTTTCCACATATGTCCTCGCCACCTAGCCCGTCGCGTTTCCCAGAGCACGCCTTCTTCACCCCCATCTCCGCAGGTGTTCCTGGACAAAATCTACCTGTGAGCCCAGAAAGGGCCGCTCCAAACACCAACATACACGCCAGGGAATTAACTAGAGAAGCACATTAGAAATGGTCTCCTTAGTTCCGTGGCTTTTGTTGGGGTCTCACAGACAAAAGAAAGGCCTTGTTCAAATAAGTCTGACAAAGTTAAATAGACTTATTTTTTTCCATAGGACTTCTCAGAGCCTGAGAAGTAAACTAAACTAAAAATTAGTAAACGAAAAATTTCAGGCTTTATGATGGTCTAATAAACCGTTTTTTACACAATGCTGACTAACAAAGAGGAAATGCCATCTTAAAGTATCAAACATACACTATCATTCAATAATGAGAAATAAAGGATAGAGAGGCCACTGCAGTGTCCAATAAAAGAACACGGCTTGACTACTTTCTTTTGGATGCCAGGCCAACTGGCAAGCCAGCTGAAGCTTCCCAGAGTGGCAAGGGTGTAGACTACTTTAAACTTAAGTGTTTAAAAATAATGCTGAAAATGTGATAAATAACATATATGTCTACTTGTTCAAGTGTCCCTCTACAAAAAGCAGTCCTCATCTTCTGGCAGGCCACTGAGTCCTCTGAGATTTGCTCAAAGCACATGCTCATTTAGAGAAAATACTGCTAAAATTCAGAGCCATTCATGAATGCCCTGACCCAAAGCTGAAAATCCCTGTCTTCAAAGTTCAATTAAAAACTACAGACGCCCATGCGCAATCCCCACCATCACCCCCACCCCCCCACACACAGGTAATGAAATTGGGTGCATATGTTTACATACTAACAATGATAACTTTAAAATATCACATAAAACATTTCATGTAATTTTGTTGACTATAATGAAAAAAGATTAAGTCAAAGAAAGAGAAAAACACATAATGGAGTTATGCGAACAAAAATTTTAGATTTCAACCTAAGGAAGTGCTGAGATATAGAATATACTTGCAATTTTTAGGGGGTGCCTTTCACTAGACAAACGTAAGAGCCAGGTCTGTTATTACTGAGCAAGGCTATTACTGTTGTCTGCTGTACATACAACTGATCAACAGAAATAGTTCATTTTAAACTGGCATGATGAAAAGACCCATCACTGGTGGGTACACTAAATATACCAGCTGATTCACAGTTTCATTACACATACACATACACACACACTCACACACTTTCTTTAAGTTCGTAACATAACTGCTTTGCTCTCCCAGCATCATGAAATGAGAAACTGGCAAAATGGAGGTGGCTGGGAAACTACCATTCACAAGCTGTCCACACTAAGCTGCTCAGGGACCAGGACATCCGTTAAAACCCTGACTTTCAGTTCTTCACTCACAAAACGGGAGCGATCGCCTGCCTGCTTTACTGTGGTACACTGGGAAGCCTACACGCTGCTCACGTCTGCCTCCAATCCAATTGATACATCAAAACCCATCTTTTCCAAGTGTCATTTGGATCCTGTCCCTGTCCTCTAGAGAACTCTTTGAGACACCCAACAGCCACTCCTAGGAAATTCTGGGTTGGCCAAAAAGGCTGTTACATTTTTTCTGTGAAACAAAAGACACAGTGTTCATTTTCACCAATAACTTTATGGATTTGGTTATTTTGAGTATGTTGGCTATCTCCCGTGTGGTATAATATTGATTGTTCTCAATGTCTCGATTTGATCGCCATCAGCTTTGGCTGGTCTACCTGATCATGGGGCATCCATCCAGCGGGAAGTCTCCAGCATGAAACTTCGCAAACCACTTTTGACACGTTCGATCAGTCACAGTACCTTCTCTACACACTGCACAAATCTTTTTTTGTGTTTCAGTTGCATTTTCACCTTTCTTGAAATAATAAGGCATAATATGCCAAAAAATGTTGCAGATTTTCTTCCATCTTCAATATTAAAGTGATTACACAAAAATTCAATTTTGGTAAGTTTTTTTCATTGCACGCTGATGTGACAGCTATCACAATGCAGTCTAACAAAATTGTTTCCAATGAAGTTAAAGACTACTAAGCTCTACTACAGCCATTTTATGGGGAAAAAACAAATGAACATTTTGGCCAACTCAATAAAAACTCCTGCTCAGGACCTGTGGAGGGGCGGTCCATCACACGGCATCTCTCCCTACGCACCCACATCTCTTAAGTTGCATGTTTCAGTCAAGGGCCTCCTCGACTATCCTCAACCTGTATGAAGACCACCTTCCTCCCACCCCACTACTCCAATTTGCCAATTTATTTTTTGCTCACGTCAAAAGATAAAACTTCCTGGGTAGTGCTCACATCAAGTGCATTTCAACAAATTACCTGGATGTCTGTGTGACCAAGGCAACTGAGAACTCTATCTAGGTACATTCTTCCTTATAACTTATTTTCCACTATGGTCTGATAAAAAAATTGTTAACTAATGCTTTTGCTTATTGTTATTTGCTCCTTCCTGAAAAAATTATTAAATCCCTCTAATGTCTGATATAGACCGAAACCATGATGGATTAATTGGCATCTATCTGGCTTATGCAGGAAGGCCCATCTCACAGAGCAAACCACCCCCAGAGGAAGGCAGTACGGCACAGTGAATACCCCTTGGCCATCCTCAGGCTGCTACCTGGCTCTACCACCGGCAACTCCGTGATGGTGGACAGGTTATTTAACCTCTCCAAGGCCATTTCCTCATCAGAAAAATGAGAATTATAATAGTATACATCTCCTAGGTAGTGACGATTAAATACTAAGCTACATATAAAGTGCTTAGTTGAGTAGGGGGTGGTATGTAGTAAGAGATCAATGAACTTCAGAAAAAAAATGATGGTTACTCCCCTTCTCTCAAGAGATTGTATAAAACCATATATCTAGAGCAGAACAAGCTCCATAGCTACTACTCGGTCCTTCTTCCTTTCCTTTGACCACCTTGCATCCTACAGGCAATTAGGAGCCAAATTAACTATGATTCATTTGCGGAATGGCTCTGGTGGGATCCAGAGACAAGCCCAGTCCAAGACTCCTTTACCTTTGCCTGGACTATTGCAGTGTCTCCCATTGACCTTCACCTCCAGACCCCCACAGCTCCAACGCTTCCTGCAAACAGCCCATATCAGCTCATCTGGGAGTTCAGATACTCCTCCAGGTCTGCTCAGATGGCTTCCATCCCCCCTACCCACTTAGCCTGCTTTGCAATATAGATAGGCTATCCTGACACCAGACTTTATCATTTTTATTTGCTTATTGTCTCTTCCTCAAACCTAAGCGCTCTGCAGAGGATTTTTTTAGTCTTGTCCCTGCTGTATGTTCAATCTTACAACGTAGTAAACATTCAAGATATATCTCTCTTATTCTTTTATCTCATTCCATTCAAGCACCGTGTGACATCTAAGAGGTAAGAAGGAGCCTTTCGTCTCTTATCCTGCCCAGAGATACACACCACCTTCTGAAATACAAAAGGGTCATTCTTGGGTACAGGACTGACGTGGAGCTGAGGGAGTAACCAGCGGTAAGAGTGCCATTGCATGGAAGAGCCTCACAGGGACAGGCAGCCACGTCATAGACTGGGACTCTCTTAATACTGTGGGTCTGAAACCAGGACTGACTAGGCAAGTCCTCTTTTCTGCCCAAACCCACTTTTTAAAAAATTTCTTCAACCCCATTATGAGTTTCCTGGAAAACTTAGCAATTGCTCGATTTTTCTAAAAGGTATCTGCTGCTGAAGCACCCCCTAGACTGCCCCTGTGCTCCCCATCCCCATGATTCGGTTTACTCGACCAAAAGCCTGTTACACACAACACCCACCTCCGGTGGATGTCTCTGCGCTATCCTACTAAAAATGTTGGCAGTCACCTATTAGTTTGGATTGGATGGTCATTTGGGTATCTTCTTTGTACTATTCCTGTCTTTTTCAGTTTAATCCTAAATAGGGATTAGGAGCTTTAGAAAGCCCAGGGGATGTTATATGACACCCACAGGGTAAGGGTCCCATCAGCTCATCAAATGGATACAGGACATACCCTGCTTATGTTCTGTGAGAGAGGCAGATGCTAAAACAAATTACCTGTGGAAGGCAGAGTACCGAGAGAGGGGCTGTACATTCTTCTACAACAGTCATGCAGCTAATGATGCGACAGGAGTTTCCGCTCCTTGGAAGCCCCCCTAGTCTCTTACTTCAGTCTCTTAGCACTTCAGAGATGGGGCCATGTTCAACACAGAACGGTTGGTAAGCAAGTTACCATCTGTTAAACTGCAAGTTAAAAACCAAGGTGGGAAGAAGGAAGAGGAGCAAAGAGGGAGAAGGGAGGGGCAGGGAGAGGGTAAGCAGGAGGGAAAGAGAAAGAGGAGGAAGAGGAAGAAGAGAATGAGGAGGGGGAAAAAGAGGGAGACCCTCCCTTGTTCTCTCAAGTTCTTTCTTTGAGCAACTATTATTAGTTTTTTACTGATTGATTTTAGAAGGAGAGAGGAAGGGTGAAAGGGAGGGGGAGGGAGAGAGAGAAAGAGAGAAACATCGCTTTGTTGTTCCCCTTATTCAAGCATTCATTGGTTGGTTCTTATATGTGCCTGACTGGAGGTTGAACCCACAACCTTGGTGTATTGGGACAATGCTCTGCCAACTGAGCTACCCAGCCAGGGCCAGCAGTATTATTTTTATTAAGGCCCTTGTTTTCCAGACAGCACCTTTGTATCGGGAAGATCTTTTAATACACAGTCCGTAAGGTAGGTTATTACCCTGATTTTACAGGTGAGGAAA
The DNA here is from genome assembly GCA_007922815.1 of Macrotus californicus. Classification (NCBI taxonomy): domain Eukaryota; kingdom Metazoa; phylum Chordata; class Mammalia; order Chiroptera; family Phyllostomidae; genus Macrotus; species Macrotus californicus. The sequence goes on from VMDR010002808.1 coordinate 36,689, forward strand.
ATAAAGCTCGGGAATTTGAAATGACTTGCCCGTAAGCAGAAACAGAGTTCTCATGCCACAATTCTTTCTATGATTCACAGAGGACGCCCATCTCCTACATCCCGTTTCTCCGCCTGTTCTTTTCTTCTAGTGACACTAACACACACACACCCATCCGCCCCTGAGCTGGCGTCCCTTGTTTCTTTCTTCCACCAGGCCAGTGGCATGGCTGATGGCACCAACATCCCTGGACACTTCACGCCCACGAAGGGAAGATTAATCTGAGTCGAGGAAAACGTTGGAGGTCCACTCCTCGGTCCCCAGCCCTCTCCCTCCGGACTTGCTGCAGAAAGGGGGAAGACACACCTGCTGCACTGAACTTGCACTTACACGCTCACCTTTGTGTCCCAAGGGAACGCAATCACGCCGCTTTCACCAAACTGGCTTCCACTGGGTAAATCAATGCCCCCATGAGCTAGCTGCTCGTTTATTACTTAAAGATTTTAATGGGGACATTCATTGGTCTGCCACTGAAAAGTTGTGGTTACAGTGATGCTAAGAGGAATTGGGTGACAGAAAAGAAAAAACTAAAATTATTCATGGGATTTTTAAATATTAAATAATCCTCATGAAGTGTTAATGGAAAGCATGTGAGCTTCCAGATTATATGGAACAAAACCCCACAAATCCATGTGTTTTGCCTCTGCCCTGGCTTATCCAGCCTTAAATAACTGTCAGGTCAAATGGACACGGAGGAGATGGCGGGGGAGGGGAAGGCTGCTGAGGTGACTCTACTACACTGTCTCACCGACACTGCATCTAGTATGGTCCTCACTTCTGAAAAGGAAAATGAAGGCCTGAGAGGATGATGAACTTGGCTCAGAGACAAAAGTGGCAGAGCTGGAGGCGGCTGTCTCTCCAGTTCCAGAACCATTCCAGAACCGTCTCAGAACCATTCCAGAACCATTCCAGAACAGATGGTGCTTGATCACACCACCTATACTTCCCCCCGTCTGTATGTTTCTCACAATCCATCAAGTAAGACAGGCCCAAAAGGTCTGAATAAACTGGAAACTATGGATAAAGATATTTAAAATGGGCTCATTAGCTATCTCCCCTGAATGGACAATCCGTATGCCCCCAAGGGCTCCGAATCCTTCGTGGGCGGTGCTGGTATAGCAGGTTCACGTGTGCAGACAACACACGCTGGACACTGCACCGTCCGAGGGAGATGCGGTACTCTCTGGCAAATCTAGCTTCAGTAGCCAGTTTCTTTTTGGAACAAGAACTTACTACTGCCCCACCCCTTCCTGGCCTTCCCTTTCTTCGATTACCTCCAAGACCACAGGGATTTCTGCAGCTTTCTGGCTAATCCCATGAAGATGGTTCTGCCTTTCAAAATCGATGGCTGCAGCATGGGAGGCAGTGCCCACCCAGCTGTGGGGGCCAGGCTCTTTGGAAGGTCAAGGTTCTTCGCGTGGCACTCCGAACTGCCACTCTGCACAGTGCCTCTGGCCTCAAGTTACCCTGAGACAAAGGCAGGACACAAAGTCCTGGGGACACCAGCAACTTCTGTTCTCAGGCAGCTGATGGACTCCCTCCTTCTGACTCAGTGGGAAGAAAGCGCTGCTAACTGTGAAGGGAATGAAGAGGAGTCCCCTCTAACCCCCCCACTCTGCGACTCTGAGGGAAGGTCCTGCCACATCCCCCCTCGCCTTAAAACGAAGCCAGAGTATTTTCAAACCACTAAGCCAGAAACTTACTATTTTCCAGTAGGGAGACAGTTGTACTGCAGCCCCCAAATACTGATAGCTTTGTTAAAAGGGATATGCTGATTTCATAAAAGCACTTTCATACATTTCATTCCAGAAAAAAAAAAAATGCTCACGCAAGCCTGCACTTACTTAGGTGTGCGCACACTCACGCCCTTACCAAAAGTAACTTCTCCTTTGCCAGTTTTGTCGAACAGCTGGAAGGCCACCATGAACAAAGCATCCGGGGCACACAGGACAGATTCAAATGCTACAAATTCTTGGAAGGATATTAATCTGCAACACCAAACAAGCACAAAGCATCAGGTCAGTCGCTTGTGGAAAATAAAAGCATGCACAAATATGCACCAGGGAAAAAAACGAAGTGTTACTGTCAAAAAGTAAAATTCACACCTAAAACATTTACAAACAGTTAGCATTTCCTTTTACACACAGAGGACTGAAATTACGTACAGAATGTAAAAGACATACAGGATTGAGGATTTGGTGACACTGTGGACGCATCCTAATTTCGAACGTGTTTTACCCAACACATCACTTCTGTTTCAGCACATTGTTGAATTCTAGAATTAAAGCGCAGATTCTTTAGGTGAAGATGTGATTGCATAAGAGCAAAAACAGAGCAGTTCCGTCATTTATTAACACCTTTATTCACCACGTAAAAATGGTTCACGGAGATTCGGTCATTACTGATATCTACTGACCACATGTGGATTAAAGTAGGGATGATGTTGGGGAACGGGGCAGAACACAGGTAAGTCAGATATGAAATGGGACCCCCAAGGAACTTCTAGTCTAGTAAGGCAGATAACACAAGGGTGGAAATAGTATACAGGAAAGACAAATCATAAGACAAGGACAAGTATGAGAGCAGAATTCTAGTAGAGAATCAAAGAAGGCTTTGTTGCAGAAATGGAATGTGAGCTGAGTCTTGAAAAATGAGTGCAACTCAGGTATGCGGTCACAGGTAAAAGGGAGGGCACTTCTGGCAAGGACACCCGCCGGCAGGAAGGCAGGTGCAAGAAAAGCTGGGGAGGGAGTATACCAGGAAAATGGTGAGAAACTGATTTCGTCTGTACTGTGGAGTCCATAAGAGAGAACGCTATGAAATGAGATTACAAGAACAAGCCCAGAGATGAGCCTGAAGATAGAAAAGGGCCTGGGCTTTCTTCTCTAGGAAGCAAGGAGTGATTGAAAGTCTCTGAGCAAGGCCTTGATATGATCCAATGTATCTGTTACACAGGAAGAGTATGACAGGCCAGAGATACTTTGACTTTCAAGAAGTAAACACATCCATAAAATCTTTTCTATTTTGTATGTTAAACGATTTCAATGATGTGCTGAGACAGTCCAAGTCTCTGGAGGTTACAGAGGGAAAGAGAAAACAGGAGTGTGTTCCTCTGTTTCACAGAACACTTAATTACTTCTAAACATCTGGGAGAGAGAACATATTTTTATTCAAAGTGTTACAAAGCTAACTCAGCTGTTCCCAGAATGTCACCTGATTATAACAATGTTGCAAAGAAAGGAAAAACTCTTGGTGTGTTCAATACACTATCTCTGTCATTCGCCACCCAAAACCATCCTTACAAGTACATAGGGACATTCAAGAACAGCATGTGTTACAGAAGAATACTTGCCCAGAACATTCTATCCTCTACTATAACAGTCTGTCTCACTGAGAATCTGTGTTCAAGATCGGGGTGGGTAGTGGTGGGGAGAGAAGAGAATTTGAGTCAAACCTTCCTGGCTGGCCTAAAGAGCTTACGACCTGTTGGGGGAAGGAGAAGCAGCCATGTTCACACATACCCACCAGAATGCAGAGCTGAGGGTCAAAGTAAAGCAGAAATAACGCCCTAAGGGGCACAAAAGAAGGCGTGGTTTATTTTGCCTAGAAGAATTGGGGAATGCACCATGGAGGTCTAGCATTCAAAGGACACTTTTTTAAAGTTGAAAAGATCTTAGAGATCATCTACTTCAACCTCTTCATTGTACTTTGGAGAAAACTAGAACTTAATGACAAGTGAACAATTGGCTTCGGGCACTGTGGCCTAAGAGCCAAGTGTTCTGGCTTCCAGTTCACTGCCCGAGAATTCCAACTGGTATGGGAAGACGGAGAGAAGAGAGAAGGGTCGAGAGAGCACATTACACATGGAGGACAGAACAGAGCAAAGTTATGACAAATGCTGTGTTAGGAGAAGGATGTTGGTCCTAAGGAGCAAAGAGTGGCTTGAGCTGTAATGACAGCCACCTGTGAAGGCCCTTAAAGGCCAACTTACAGAATTTTGACTTTGCCGCAGACAGTGAGAAGGCAGTGAAGGTCGTAGAAGATGAATCTGACCCAGGGAAGACAGGAGTGGGGAGACAGCCTGACAGCTGGGCCTAGAGTTCTGAGCCAGAGCCGGACCACTAGGACTGAAACTCGAGGAAAGGCTGGAGAGGGGCAGGTGAGGCAGGAACGGGGCACAACTTGGCAGCCACTGGATGTCACGGGCTGAAGACCAGGAGACAGGTCAAGTCACTCCCAAGACTTCTCACCTGGGAACTGAGCGGGCTGCTGATTCTAGTACCAAAGATAAAACGGAAAAAAAGCAGGGAAAAGCTAGAGAGAAGGGACTGTAAGAGAGTAAGACCAGTTCTGACTGGGATGAATTTGAGGTTCCAGGGGGACACTGAGGTATGAATGCGGCAGGAAGCCAAAAGGAGCTACATGGAACTCAGGAGAGGGCCTGGTAGGGGTTGAGCTGTGTTCCTCTAAAACCTCATGTCGAAGCCCCATCCTCCAGGGCCTCAGAGGATGAGCGTATTTAAAATCAGGGTTTTCGCAGATGTAATTCGTTAGGATGAGCTCACTGTGGAGCAGGGCGGGCACCTGATCCAGTAGGACCAGAGTCCTTATCAAGAGGGGAAACTGGGACACAGACTGGCACGCAGGGACAACGCCATGTGAAGATGAAGGCAGAGGCCAGGGTGGTGCTTCTATAAACCCGGGACCCCAAAGAGTGCTGGCGACCACCAGGAGCTAAGAAGGAGGCTGGACAGACTCTCCCTCCCAGCCCTCGGAAGGAACCGACCCTGCTGACAACTTCATTTTAGCTTCCAGATGGTGAGCTAATACATTCCTTATTTTTTTTAAGCCACTCTAATTTGTGGTATTTTGTCACAGCAGCCCTAGCAAACCGATACAGAGGCCAAGATTGGAACCAGCAGCTCTGGGAGGTTTTTAAAACAAAGGGTACTTAAAGCTGTGAACGGAAATGCCCAGGAGCACCTCGATGAGAGATGCACATCCGCCGTCTTGCCGACCACTGTCAGGGAGGAAGCGGTGGGGTGGTCTGCCCCCTTCCCCCAAGGCCCTCCTCCCACCCCGCCGCTCTGCGCAGGCGCCAGCAACCACGCAGCCACACCGCTCACGAGTTCAGCTTGCTGGCAAGGAAGAGGCAAAAACAATCATATGTGCTAAGTTATCCCTGCACAGATGCTAGGTTAGTTAAAAGTGAATCGCACAGTGTGTTATGTGGAAGAGGGACATTTTTTAAAAAATTATGTAATCTGAATAAAGAAATGCTTAAGTAGAACAAAAAGAGCACCATACCTCTCTCAAAACGGTACCAGAAACCTGAAGGCTGTCAATGTGCGTGAATAAACCCTCCTCCGGCCATGTCCAGGTGGTTTCAGTACCAAAACGGGCCCGTGAATACTCTGGTATTCTAGGCATGTTACAGATACCAAAGAGGTATGTAATTCAGTAATCCTATCAGACACAAGTCTCTGCATCTATGTAGGAGGTGCCCAGATGAACCATGAAATCATAACATCTTACTGTTCCTCAAGATGATTTCGGATTTTCAAGGTGATCTGACTAGAAGGCTCTCAGAGTAATTATATAGTACTATATTCACTTACAGCATGATATCTAAAAACGTTTCTGTATGTTTTCCATATAAACAGAACTTCGGTCTTACTTTACAGATTTAATGGGTATTAGCATAAATTACAACAAAGAATACAAGCTAAATCAAGTTCAGACCTGGCCACCGAGCTCACTTCCCTCCCTTTTCCACCCTCCACCCCCTAAACTTCTTTGCCACTGTCAGCCGCCCCTTCGAGTGGATCACGCAGCTCTGAGGAGCTCTGTTTCTAGTCTCTAAGGGAAAGTACATGACATCAGGGCTCATCTGCAGCCACTAAGGGTGAGACACGGGTCGGCTCACGTGGATGCAAATACAGAAGTCACGTTCTCACACCCCCAGCGCTCGGAGATCAGGTCTCTAATTCCTCTATGGAGATTTGTTCAGATAAGTAATTTTTTTTTTTGAAAATTCAGTTTCATTTTTATTTGCTATGTAAGTAAAAGGCATTTTGTGTTAATTACTCAGAAACATTGGCATATGCTAATTACCCCACTTATTTATTTATTTTTATCGTCATTGTATTTTTTTTTCCACAGGTAAGTCATTTTTGTTTTCCGAACGAGAGCTGGTTTTCTCCTTCTGACAGCCATTTGGAACAGCAGCAACTTGAAACTACTTTAAAGTCCAGGTAAAGCCGGGAAAACGCCATGTCCTACTACTACCAACTAGTGAGCCAAAGAGGAAGGGATTAAAAGTGGATTAAGCTTATAATGAGGTAAGAGTATGTATCTATCATAGACACAGAAAGATGCTGGAGGGATACACACCAAAATGCTCACAGTGCTTCTTTGTACCAGCCCAACTTTCGATCTCCCACCCCACCCCTTCTCAGCTTCGTAAGAGGTTGTTCTGAGCCTGGAGATACTTAAAATTCCAGAGAATACAGAGAGAAAACCATGATATTATGGAAAAGGCTGTAAGTACTCTAAGAGACTGGAGATAAATGACTCAACGAATTCAGAGGATGAAAAGATGTACTGTTATATGAGACAAAGGGGGAAATGGAAAAATGAGGAACACATGATGTCAGAGGGAAGATGTGACCAAGTGCATATGAGCAATTAGTCTGGCAGGAGAGGTGAGGTGTGACCAAGGTAGGATGGGCGGTGGGAGAAGGAGAGGCCAACAGCTACAGTGGGGCTTTGGTGCTCACTCTATGTGCTGGGCATGGGCAAAGACCAGTGCTAGGGATACTCATGGGAAAATGCAATCTCCACTCCCCACGAACTGGCGGTCCGGGGGGCAGATGGTGAGCCGGGAACCAAAGTAGGAAGGCCAGGGATGAAGGACCATGTGTGGGTGTGGGGTGAGAGCAAGTGCAATGCAAGGCGTGGTGGTCGTGTCCTGATGGCAGACAAGGGTCTGAAATTCATAGACACGATGAAACTGTGCTCCAGACTGTTTAATCCAGCAGAGGAATGATGAGCGACCTGGGAGGAGGACGCAGACTTGGGGAGATGTGCTGGCTGAACCCAGGAACGAGCCATGAAGGCCTGAGGGAGAAAGGGTAAGAGGAAATAGCGCTGTGATCTCCAGAGGACCACTGGACAGCACGGCAAGACTTAAAAAGGCCGAAACTCTTTGACACCATCATCCCACTTCCAGGAATTTCTCCTAAAAACTAATTAATGAATGTGTGCAACCTTTACCTAGAACATTGCTGACAGTCATGAAAAAGTGAAAACAGCCTTGACGTGTGCCCACATGTGACTGATTTATTAAAAGAATGCTATCCAACCACTGAACATTGTTGTCAACAAATTCATGTTATTAAGCAAAAAAATCAGTGACACTCATATCTGGATAAAGTGCTCCCATTTTGTTAAAAATGGACAGAAGTACTATTTAACACACACACACACACAGTCTGAAGGCTGCATACCAAACATTTAAGCTTTCTTTCTTTTTGCATGTCCATATGTCCTAATCTTTTCAATAGTACACACTGCACACCATTTTTGTAAAAAAATAAATAAAAATGTTTATGAAACAAAATAGCCAAAACCAAGACTTGAGTAATGACAGAGGGCTGAATAAGAGCCAGGGTGGGTGGTGGGCATCCTGACCAACGTGGCTCAGTTGGTTGGGTGTCATTTGCGAAGCGAAAGTGCTCCAGTTCGATTCCCAGTCGGGAGGGCACGTGCCTGGGCTGCAGGTTCGGCCCTGGTCGGGGTGTGTTCAAGAGGCAAGAGATCAATGTTTCTCTCTCACATCAATGTTCCTCTCCCTCTTCCTCCCTCCCTTCTTCTCTAAGAATAAATAAAATCTTAAAAATTAAAAAAAAAAGAACTGGGGAGAAGGGGTTGTTGGGAAAGGGACTGAGAACAGAAACCAATGGCTGAAACAGTCCTACTACCTGTGGCTACCCAGGGTAGGTAACCTCCGGTTCTCCCATCTCACCCTGCTGGTGCTCACTGGCACTGGCACCAGCTCATTCACACCCCATGTGGTCCCTTTCATCTCCTGCCTGGCTCCTACCTCCAGGCCAACTCTGTGGCTATGAAGCTTTGGAGACTGCACATAAGGATCTGATCTATTCAGACTTTAGGAAGTTTGGTTGTAGACAATGCACCATATCAAAATCCAATGACCACTTTTACTTAAGGCTCCTAACCACAAGAGCACTTCACAAGAGTAACTTCTCCTTATAACCCCTTCTGTGTGTTATAACAGAAGCCAAACCATTGTCCAGGATTAATGGCAGAGATAAAAGTAAAACCTAACTCCAAAAACAGGGCTCCCACCACCAGACCACCCAGGTTTAAGTGCCCATGAATGTCAAGAAAAAAAGACACACACTCAGAACTGGGCTTTCCTGTGATCACCAGTTCATCCAAAGAGTTTGGGCCTCCGTTATTTGAACATCTTTGCTAGCTTTGGAGGTTTTCCAGCTCTTTTATCTCCCTCCCAAATGCCTTGCAAAATACAGTGTTCAGGCCACAAAGCTCATAGGTACCCCATACCTATTACATGCCAGGCGATACCCTAGACAGTACGGACACCATGAAAATGAGTGAGACTGACAGAATCCATGTCCTCAAGGAATTACACTCTAGAGGGGAAGGCAGGCAGTGAGAACACACGCACAACAGGAAGGTAAGGTGGCTCTACAATCAGAAACTGCCGGGGAGATGAGGAATGTGTTAAACTAGTGCTCCTCAGCCCCAGAGAGCCCATTTAACTGGTCTGAGGAGGACCTGAGCGACCATTTGGTTTTGGTTTTGGTTTGTTTTAAACTTCCCAAGTGGTTCTACCCTTCAGCCAAGCTTGAGAATGATGAGGATGGCAGAGAGGGAGCCACTCTGCCTAAGGTGGTCAGCAAATGCCTCTCAGGAGGTGACATTAAGATCCAAAAGACAAAAAGAAGGAAGCACCGGGAAGATCGGGAGGAGGGTATTTGGGGCAGAAGAAACTTCAGTGCAAAAGCCTGCCCTAAGAAGGGCCAACCTGGGCTAGTTTCATGGGGCAGGGGACACCTGAGTGGCTGAAGGCTGGAAGAGGGAAGTTAAGGGGGACGTGGGGACGAAGGGGTGTGCAAGGCACACCTGTGTGGACTGAATCCCAAACATACGTGAGAAAGAGCCATTGTTGGAAGGTGTTACTCAGGACCCCACGGAGCACAGACTACAGGGTCAAGCAGTGACTCCACGATCAGGGAGTCACTGGAGTGGAGAGCAGGCTGGACTGGAGTGAAGTAGGAGAGACAAAATGTGAAGCGGTCCAACCCAGGATGCCTTTTCTAGACAGAGCTGGGGGGCTGGAGTAGGGGCTTGTCCTGCAAGTCCAAGCGTACCACTTTTAAAACCCAGGGGCAAGTCAGGTGCCAGCCGGGGATCCCGGGTGGCCTGTGGCTACAGGGGCGGTAGCAGCCAGAAGCACAGACAGACTCCAAGGCCCCTGAGGTTACTGAAGATGTGAAAACTGCTAGCCAGGCAATGACAGAGCTCATAAATAAAGACTGTATTTAATAGGCCAGATGATGGTCAGTGAGCAAACAATCTATGCTTCACAGCCCCAATTACGTAAATTTCTTAACAGGATCCAAAATGAAACAATGAGTTATCACCTAATTTTCTATTCTAAAAACCATCAGTAATAAGGTAGAAAGAGACCGGAGTTTTTCCTTTGCCTAACTAACTGATCTTGCCAGGCAAGTTGGAGGGGACCTCCTTTCCCGATCTATAAAAGGTGCTCTCTCCAATGCCCTTCACCCTACAATCCCATTTTCTTCCATTTTCAGTTCCAGGGAGCCATGCGGGCCCACTCTGGCTCCAGCACTGGCTTTGGCATTCCCGGGGGTGCATCTGTTCTGAGGCCGGCTGGGCTTCTCAGCTCGGGTTCAAATCTCACTGCAGCGTTTGCCAAGGGCCTATTTAAATTCATTGGCTCCAATGAAATCTGGCAGATTGAATATTGTTCAAACAAGTAGGCTACTGCCTGGCTTTAAAAACCTATTAAAGATTTTATTAGCAATTTTACTGTATTGTTATCATGAGTTTAGCCTATAAATACCACCTCTGCATATATCACTGCCTCCAGACTGCCAAAAAAAGATGACTGTATAGGCTCTCGTAACTGTGAGCTTAACACAGTGATATGCCCATACTACCTGTCTGCTCCCTTGTATTTCACTTCAAATAGCACTTGAGCTGCCCAAGGCTCACTGTGCCAACTGGTGGGGTTTATAGAGGGCGTTTTTGTACCTCCGACATCTTCCATACCAGAGGGATCACATATATTTACCACATGTGATTCACCCCTTCTACTTCTCTTTCGCTAATTGTTAATTCAATTATACTCTAGAAAATGTCTTTCACCTACATATCCTCTGTTCCCCATTCCTTCTTCCCCTCCCTGGTAAATAATACTGCCTGATGATCTCAGAAGAATGTGTCCCCTTGTCCTGCCACCACCCCCAATAACCCATCTTTTAACCTTTGAATCATAAAAAAAGCTCTAATCACGGCCAAGTCCCACGTGAGTAATACGCACTGAGGAAAAGAACCATCACACCTTTTAAAACTAAAGGCAAATTATATTCTGTGTCTTCATAAGACTCTAAATATATACCCTATTATTTCTTAAACACTAATAGACACAATTTTGAAAAAACCTAAAAATCTATTTTATCTTATGACATCATCTCTGTTTTGTAAAATTACCACTATTGAGAGCAGAATTTAAGGTGCATCACAAATATTCTGTATTTTAATTACATTATGGGGTAAACAGTATTTTGAAATCTATCCAAAGATTTAATGGTTTTTTTTTTCCAAAGGAGACGTGTCCTAAGTTAAAAAAAGAAACATAATTTTAAACCGGGGACTACCATCAAAAGGGGAAAGAAAGGCTATTGGCAAAAAAGAGGAAAAGCAGTTGTAAACCTCATTGGAAAATCAACTTAGGCAAGCACAGTAGATTTTTTAAAAATCTAGGTTTTCTAAATCTTCCCTCCTTCTTTTTTATCCTCACCTGAGGACATGCTTATTGATTTTTGAAGAGAGGCAGGGGGAGAGAGAGAAAGAGGAAAACATCGATGGGAGACAGAAATACCAACTGGTTGCCTCTCGTATGTGCCCTGACCGGGACTGAACCTGCAACCTAGGCACGTGCCCTGCCTGGGAATCGAACCTGAGACCTTTCGGCTTATGGGATGATGCTCCAACCAACTGAGCCACATCAGCCAGGGTAGCTTCCCTTATTCTTTTCATTGAGGCTGGATGAGAAGGCTTCAACTTTATTAAAATGCCAAATAAAGAATGACAATGGGGAAATAAACTGCAGATGAGAAATCAGTAACTGAACGCCAGCAGGCACACCAATTTGTTAACTAGCATTTCTGAGGTGACCCCTGTACACTGGCAATCACTGCAGAAAGTAGCAGGTTAGTTGTCAGATTGCCACTGGATAACCAAGTGCTTCAAATGCTCCCTAGAGAACGCAGCGCCGAGCTCGCACTGCCAGCCCCTTTGTTCATCTGACTTCGGCCTCCAGTCTGATTGTTCTCTTGGTTTAGAGCTGAAAAGCACAGAAAGTGCCCTCCACTTCAGAGACTGTGAGAGCCTCGGGCACAGAGGACGGCCCAAGGAAGAGTTTTCTCATGTGCCCTTTCAGCAGATGTCCGAATTACCTACGTGTGCTCTTTGCTCACCTAGCACTTTAAAATACCAAAAAAATGAGTGAGTTAAATGATCTTCTAAATTGGAACACAAAGCCTTTCTCAAAGTGTTTTCCTGAACCTTGGAAGCAAGGTAATTATGATGAAAACGATATCTGAAAACAAAAGGTGCCAAAGCACAGACACAGAAAAGCAACAGGAGCAAATGTGCTACTTTCTTGCCTCTGCCGATGATGAAATCCCAATTAGTCAGTGTCAAAAAAAAAACCCAAAATGAAATAAACGGTCAACTAAATTAAAAAAAAAAATGTAATCAGTTTAACCAATTCCTCTTTGAGAGACATTATCAATCACTCAAGAACAGTTTAACATTTTCTTCCATTCAGTTATGAATCCTATGTTTTGGCCCCACACAGAAACCTTTTTTGATGTGATTGTAACATAAGCCACTGGCAAAGCAAACATTAAGTGACTGAAACAGCCTTTATCATATTTTTAAAAATAAAATTATTTGTGGTGTGGGCAAGAAGAAATAGAAGTACACGGACTGGAGCCAGAATATCACACACACATACAAAACAGCCAACATTAATATCTGCTGTGCCAGCTGAATTCAAATTAACCCAATTTTACATGTTAATTAAACCGGCTATTTTCTTCTTATTGTATTTTTCCTTCTTAAATAGTGGAGTCTACAAGTGATTCCCAACAGACTTGTTCCAGCAACAATGACGTATTCATTTACTTCTATTATGACCGTACAATACAGTAACTGAGCAGTAATTTTTCACAGTCAATTACATGTGTGGTTCTTTATGCTTAAAGATGCTGAAATAATGTGTACTATAGAGCCATATGCCCAAATCTCTAGTCTGCCTGAGGCAGTTGCCTGGGTAACACATTTTCTCTCCAGTTTAGCATAACCCTTCATTGAATATCATTAGGTGTCATTAAATAGCAAACATTAACATGAACTTCAATACACTACTTAGAGAGAGTCATTTTACCCATGTAAACAAGTGCTCCATCATTTATAAGAAGCTTAAAATTGATTATGCTTTTCTGTATTTAAGACCATGAAAAAGAAAAAAAAAAGTGTCCACGTGTTGATTCCAAATTCAATTTGCAGAAATTTCTGTTACCAAAAGAGAACGCAGACCCAGTTTCAGGGGTACCATCAATAGGGTAGTAATAGTCAATGTAAGCATAGGAAGATTAGGTTTTTAAAATTTATTCAAAGTTGTAAAATATTTCCATCAATTTCATCTCAGAAAATCAGACTGTTTCACCCTCTTTTCTAAGGGTGAGGGAAAAGCCCTCACATTCAGTAACAATAAATTTATTGAATAAGGTATTTAAAAATCAAAGCACATAGTGATAATGAGAAGGCCCAGGATACACCATGCATTATGTAAAAGATTTAGTATCTTAAATACTAAAAATTTAATGAAGTGTTCTATGGTTCGAATATGGCAATGTATGGTTTATACAGGCTATTCCAGAGTAATGCTGCCATTAAGAGCAGCAGCCGTTCCCAATAACATCCATGAGCCTTCATCCCAGGCCACCCCAAACAAGCATCTTTGTCTGCGAAAAATCATGTGCTTTCTCTACAGTCTTAACACTTACAACCCCCTTACCCAACCACATTACCACACTTAAACCATGGAACTACAAGTTTTCTGAGACACATCATAATTCCCTGTAAGACTAAACTCTCGGCCTCTACGGAACTACAACTTGTCCTCTATCACCTTCACTACAAAGGGCCTCCAATTTTTCAGTGTTAAAGGACACATACAAAAACAGAATAGATCGTCAAAAGGCATGGCTACCTCCAATATACTTTCCCACCTTTCCCATTCCAGGAGAAAAGTGTGCTCCCCAGTCCTGGACGTGGAGCTGAAAGAACTGATGGAGATTCAGGAGGCAGCCCCAGGGTTGTCCGCGGTCAACGTAAGAATAACTAGAGAAATCTCTGCCCAGAACAAATGGGTTCTTGGTGATGGGGATTGAGATCCCAGATACAACTATGAGACTGAGCTGGGATCCTTTTTCTTTTTCCAACTTCCATTTCCTAATCCCAAATACGGAAGAAATGGCCACAAGAAACAGAGTGACTTAGCCTTGGGCGCCACTATGCTCTTACCTCCCACTGTTCCACAAATATTCATGCAGCTGTTTGCAAAGGTGACTGAAACCTCAGTCGCCACGGTCAGGCCAGGGGCTGAGACGTGATGAGCAAAAAGAAAAAAATATTTGATAGTAAATGTGTATTCCATTTTGGTTTCAGTACTCTGCTCTGAAATGAGGTTAATCATGAGAAACAAATCAATAGCAAGAAAAGTCTTTAAGTAAAATGTTTGCAAGATCTACTAGAATGAGCATAGATTCAGTCACATCTCTGAAACCTCCATGACGAGTCGTGTTCTGAATGATTATATAAGATGTTATAGGATTTCAAATAAAATTAAAAAATTAAAACTAAATTGCATAAGCAGTCATTACAGGGAAAAAGTAGCCTAGTAACTCAGGAAACATAATTAATGAGAACTGAAATAAACAGTGATTTCTGCTTACAATATTCTGATTGTCCTCCTCCTGGCTTTAACCCCAAACCACAATAAACAGAATGCTATTTCCATCCCTATCCCCATGCAGATTAATTAAAAGTCAACTATATGAACATAATTTGCTTGCCTTAGAACTGGCGAAGACCAAGTAAAGAAAAAAACATAAATTTGTCAAATTTAATTACGTTTTGCATTACAAATTATCTTGAACAAAATATAATGAGTTTACCTATTAACACGGACCACCCAAGAATGTACAGTCACATGAAAATTTACCTGAGCCTAATCTACCCAGGTAAATTTTATTTTACTGCATGGAAGGACCTATGTAAATTCTGAAAAACAGGTAAGGAAAGAAAAATTCTCCATCCTAATTGATCTAGCATGTTTTCCCCTCCTACTCCACACTATCTCCGCATCCCTTAGCAAGTCCTATTTCTAAAGTTCTCATAACAATACCAAGCTTTTTTAGAAGCAGGCAATTAGAACAGAACAGCAACTGTAAATAACAATAAAACTGGAAACTGTTGGGAGTACTTTATGTTTTTGCAAAAGCAAATTAAGCTACAAGACTCTGAGGTGCTTTTGCTTTTTCTAGGTACAATGATCGCTAATCATGGAAAAAAGCAACATCAGAGCTTAGTGCTTTTTCCTTTAGTAAGTTGGTGACTGTTTTACTTCCTGACTTTAAAAAAAGAGAAAGAAAGCACTAACCAGAAACTCATAAAGCAATAAAAGGAGGGTTTCAATATGAATTACACGGTCAGCCAATCCTCAGGTACTTTCTAGGGGAGTTTTCCCCAAACAGGTACGCAACATTAGTGAGTTTTACACATTATATTCTAACAGGCCACAAGCAGGGGCGAGGGGCCCAGCCAGCAAAGCCCTTGCCCTTTCTTCACAGGGGCCTGAAGGGGAAGGGCAGGAGCCTCAAGAAGGATCAAGAACCTAATCCTATGGGTGGCTTTCTTGATAAAAAGAACTGATTTTTGTAAAAAATGGGAACCACCCCAGACTATGTGGTACCAGCCCATTGGGAGAGGATAAAAGCGAAGATAGGAGAAGAAAAAACAATTTGCTAAAAGTTTCACACCAATTACAGATGGCATAACATGTTACAGTGTTCCTGGGGCAAAATGACTACAGGGGATTTTAACACGCAGGATTTCAATATGGCGGAACCAGAAAGAGAGCCTGAGGACCCGTCCCCTCATCAGCTTGATAACAGTCCCTCACACACTCATGGCGCTTTATACACAATCCACTGAAATTCATTAGGAAAAAATCAAAACATTGACGGAGTACTACTACTACGTGCCAGCCACACTGCTCTAGGACCTACAGACTCAGCAGTGACAAACAAGATCCCTACCTTCCTGGAGCTTATAGTCAAGTGTGTATGAGAAGATAAAGAGGGGGAGACAATAAAACAATAAAATGTTTGTTATAAGAGAATCACTAAGAGAGGCACTGCAGTAAAAGGGTAAAGTAGTGTTGGGGTGCCATTTAAAACAGTGTTCAAGGAAAGCCTCCCTAAGAAGGAGTCATTGCAGTAAAGAGGTGAGTGAGTTTGTTAGGGGAAGAGGAAATGCAAAGGCCCTGGGGTGCTCAAGAGGCTGCAGGGACGGACACACACACACACACACACACACACACACACAGAGCAGGGAAATTGAAGGACATGAAGTGGTGTACGGGAAGGAAAGAGGGGGCACTGTAGGGCCTTGCTGGCCACACTAAGGACTTTGGCTTTTACTCTGAGTGAAATAAGGAATCATAAAGGTTGTGAACCAGAGAGTCAAATGATCCAACTTAGTTTTTTAAATCCTCACCCAAGGATATGTATTATTGATTTTAGAGAGAAAGAGGAAGTGAGGGGGGAGAGAGAGAGATGAGAGAGAAACATCAATCAGTTGCCTCCCGTACATGCCCCAACCAGGATGGAACCTGCAACCTAGGTATGTGCCCTGACTGGGAACAGAACCCACAACCTTCTGGTCTATAGGACAACGCTCCAACCAGCTGAGCCAGCCACTGGGCCAGGGCCCAACTTAGGTTTTCACAGTGTCACTCTGGCTACTATGCTGAACAGACAGACGAGAAGACGAGAAGGAGGGACACTTGTTAAGAGGCCATTACAGTAATCAGTGAGAGCTGGTCATGCTTTGGACTATGGTAGTAGCAGCAAAGGAAGTAAGATGTGGTCACATTCTGGATACAGAGTAATATCCCCACATAATGCAACAAACAGAAAAGGAAACAAAGTCATGTAAAATGCAGGGTCACATTACAGGGAGTTCAATCATTTGCTAGGAGAAAATCTAAAGAACAAGCCAACTGGGGGCCGCATGCCAATCACCACTGAACTGTATCACTGTAGAGTACATTACTGGGAGTTTTAGAATTTCTCTTCTTTTGGTGCTCATTTAGTAGTTCTATTTTTGAGAATGTACATTTATATGAACATGCAGAGAGAATAAAATGAAGCACAACCACCGTGGCAGGTACCGTGCTGCCCTGCTGCTGGTTGTAAGCATCTTCACCAGCAACTGGTGCGGCGGCATCTTTTCTGGTGCAGGCTGAACATGGGCTCTGTGTTAGAAACCAAGCTGATGAGACTTTTTACTAAGATTTCCTAAAGGAATGCCCTGGTCAGGGAGCCTCACATCATAGGTCCTTGGGTGATGAGTACAGCAGTTATGAACTCAGAGTTGGAAACTTCTCAATAGCTTGTGCCAAGAGCCTTTTATGAACAAGACCCAGTAACTGAGCTTGCCTTGGAGTGTGCCTTGGGATCTTGTCTCATTTGGCGGCTTCCCCTAGACCTGTGCACTGGGGCTTTGTCTTTCTTGGTCAACTTCCCAGCCTCTTCCTCTAGTTTATGTTTAGGACACTTGAGGTTTGAGAGGCCTATTAGGTATGCAAATGCAGATCTCAAGGGAGCAGCTGGCTGGATCTCACTCTGGAGTTCAGCAGGGAAGGAGGGCTAGAGACACTAGGTAGAAGTTATTAAGTATTTAGAACCATGAGATGAGATCCCCCAAGAAACAGTTAGAAAAAAAACAGAAGTCCAAGGACTGAGCCCTGAGAATGGGAGGTGAGGAAGGAACAAAAGGGGACTGAGAAAGAACACCCCGGGAGTTTGAGAAAAGCCAGAGAGAGTGGGATATGACAGTACAGAGAACACTTCACGGAGGTGTGCGGGGGCAACTATGTCACTGTCAGGGCTAATACTGCCACTGATGTTCTCGAGGTGGGAGCTGTGGGACAACACAAAATACATACACATGGGTCTCTGCCCCTGTTTCCTGGCAAAGAGCTCCTAAACCTTTATGTCTCCTAAGTGATAAGAGCATCAGGAGCACCTTTTGTTTCAGTGTTTGGTCTTTGACCCCAGTTCCTGACACAGGTCCTAAATCCCTTGGTTTTCTGGGTGACAGCAGTGCCTTTTGTTCTGCTGAGGTAACTCTGGATGGGCTCCTGGATGGGCGTTAGTCACGAGAAAGATTGAGCCATGATTAGAAGCTTGCAATTTTCAGCGGTGGAAATGGAGTTGATAATTGATCATGCCTGCGTGATGAAGCCTCCACAAAAAGTCCCCAAAACACAGGGTTCAGAGAGTTCCTAGGTGGGTGAACATGTGGCAGTTCTGGAAAAGAGGCACACCCAGAGAGGGCATGGAAGCTCTGTGTCCCCTCCCACGTACCTTGCCCTATGCATCCCTTCCATCTGAGGGTCCATCTGCATCCTTTTTCGTATCTTTTTGTAACAAACTGGTAAACAGTAAGTACTTTGTTTCCCTGAGTTCTGTGAGCTGCTCTACCAAATTCATCTAATTCAAGGACAGAGTCGTAAGAATCTCTGAGTTACAGTGGATGAGTCAGAAGCACAGGTCACAATCTGGGTTTACAACTGGTTTCTGAAGTGTGGTGGGCACTCTTGTGGGATTGAGCCTTTAACTTGTGCGTAGATAGCGTTGGAACTGAGTTAAATTGGAGGACACACAACTGGTGTCACAAAATTACTGAGTATGGGGGAAGAAAAAGCCACACATTTGGCGACCCGAAGAATCAGAAATGAAATGTTCTGTGTGGACGGAAAGGGAGAGACACAGAGGCAGAACATCATGAGAAGTTTTCCTTCATGTGGGTGAAATACCTGAGTGCTTCCAGGGAAGACCCCAGCACAGAGGCAAAAGGGAGAGTGGTGATGATGCAGGAAAGGCCAGTTATGCTGGAACAGTATTCGTGAGCAAAGTGAGAAGGGAAGCCAGCTCACCTGTTTCACTGC
Organism: Macrotus californicus; assembly: GCA_007922815.1. NCBI lineage: Eukaryota > Metazoa > Chordata > Mammalia > Chiroptera > Phyllostomidae > Macrotus > Macrotus californicus. Next base: position 55,335 of record VMDR010002808.1, read on the forward strand.
TGTTCTTCCCCTGGGTAACAACACACATGTGCTCACAGAGCAAGTCCCATATTTTGCCTTGTATCATGCAAACATTTTCGCCCAAATTTTTGAGGGAAAAATAAGGATGTGCATTGTACATGGGTAGTACCTGAAATACCTTGTGTCTGATCTTGTGTTTTGAAATCATGTTACATAAAATTTCTTGTAGCATATGTTCAAAAATAAATGCTAAATTCCTTTATAATACAAAAAACAAGTATCTAAATATAAATAAATAAATAATGGAGTTAAATTAAAATGAAAGATTTTTTTTCTTGAAAGGATGGACCAAAAACGTGGGTATGCCTTATACACACGACTGCATTATACACGGCAAAATACAGTACTAAGCCTGTTTCATCAGATAAGAAAACTGGCTCAGAAAGATTAGGTCACTTGTCTAAGGTGCCAGAGCTTTTAAGAGACTTGATGAGATGTGAATGTGATTTTTTCAACCATTATCCATGTTCCCATTTGAACAATCAGGTCTCTCCAAAGGCAGCAGTTACCAGTAGAATGAGCAATACTGAGACACCTAATATGGGTGTCCCTTTCCTGTATGTGTGGATGAGGGGAAGGGAGGCACACAGCCTCGGAAGTGTTTAGGACAGGAAAGTGGGGGGGCGGTGAGCAGAAGGACGTCCTGAGTGTAGTTACAGTTCCTCTAGTTCGTTAGGGTGTGTCCAGTTCTCTTTGACAAGAGCCCTAATAGATGGCCTGGGAAAATATCCTTACGAACTCAAATCAGATAAACCTTAAAAGCAAGGCTTGACAAAATTTAACATTGATTAGAATTAAGGAAATGATTTAAAACATGCATCCTAATACTATGCAGCCGTAAAAAATATGGAAGATTTCTTTCCATGTGCACAGAGTGATCTTCAATATATGGCTCAGGGACAGCAGCAAGTGAGTGTGTGTCCTGGGGACCAATACTGCACACAAGCTGCGGTGGTTAACTGTGTATGTCAACTTGACTGGGACCTGGATTAAAAATGACTAAACATCATTGCTGGGTGCCTGTGAGGGTGTTCCTGGATGAGATTAATGTTTAGAGGGGTGAACTGAGTAGAGCGGATGGTCCTCCCCAGTGTGTGTGGGCATCGTCCGGTCTGCTGAGGGCCTGAATGGAACCGGAAACTGCAATCTCCGCTGACTGACTGAGCTGGGACAGTCCTTCTCTCTTTCCCTCGGACTGGGACTCACACTGCCGGCTCCCCTGGTTCTCAGGCCTTTGGCTTAGGACCAAACTATACCGCTGACTCTCCTCCATGACTCATGAGCCAGCACCTCCTTAGAATACATCTCTCCTCTGTGCTCCCTTCCCCTCCCTCCCTCTCTGGCTGCACTGAGATCCCAACTAGTGTGCACACAGTACAGACACTCTCTCAGAGGAATACACAATTTTATGTGATATAGAAAGTTTACATGCCTGCCTTTTGGGTGTCAATGGGAAGAGAAATACGAGCATGAATATGCATACATACCAACTTATTTATATCTGGGGAAGAAATATCCTATAGCAGGAAAAGCCGAAAACTAAAGTTAGCAAGAGTGGATTCTAAGAGGAAGAGAGAAGACAGGGTGAAGGGCATGGGCGGGTTAAGTCAGACTTTCCCGAGGATACTTGCTTCTGTTATATAGTGTTGACTTGGGAAACATGTGTTTTACATATCCAAAAATTAAATTAAGTCGAAAAGAAAAAAAGCAGTCCCTAAAAATTGAAAACAAACTGAGACAAATGAACCTAACTATATAGCAAGTTGGTGGCAAAACCACAAAGAGAGATGAATTATCTTAAATAACCTTAAAACACAGTCTTTCCACTATATATATTTTGTGCAATACTGAGTATGCACAAATAGAGCTGAAAAGAAATCTTAAACTTCATTCACCTTCTAACTGTTAGCAGTAATACTGGTGCTATTATTTTAAATATATCCTACACCTCACATATATGTAATTACGTAGATGTTGCTAGCAACAAAACTTTCGATGAAAGAATAAAGAGATAAACAGAAAAATAAAGAATGAAAACACTTTGAATTTAATTTTTGTCAGTTTAACTGTGAATTCAAAATACCAGCATGAACTGAAGACTGTCCACCCCACTAGCAATCGAAAAGCCCTCAAAGTAATGACAACCCCAAAGTAAGAAGCACACCTAGTTCCTGGATTGCGGTCTCTAAACACTGCTGCCCATTAAAAAGACTAAGGGCTCCATGAAAGAGTGGAGGATTCTAGTCTAGAGCAAGAAATACATAAAGTAACATCCTGTTTTACCAGAAGGCAAGTCAGCTTATCACATATTAAGGAATTCTATCCAAAAAGACAAAGGAGAAAATATAAAAGGGCTCCCATTGACCAAAAATGAGGTAAACGCATTTGATTACAACATGCCAAACATATATTTATGTGCCATATACATACACATATACGCCAAACAACCCTATGAATTTATCATACTCTATGTAAAGGGCTCCCACTTCCACACACACAACCCCCAACTCACTGAACCTCAGAATTTATTACAGCACCAACTCCTTATGCTGAAAATTGGCTTAGGTCAACGAAGTAATTTGGTTGACTCCTATTTCTCACCCCGACATCTCCCCTAAAATCCAGATCCAAACTTCTAACAGCCTACCTATCCAACTGCACGTTTAACAGGCATCTCACTATTATGTGTCCTACAGAACTTTAAGTTTTGCTTCCAAACCCATTCCTCCCCCGGATTCCCTCGGTTGCTTGGACTGCCCTCTGTCATGTCTCATGTTCATTCTATCAAATCCAAAATCCCAAATCCAAGGACTTCCTTCCATCTCCACCACTTGCCTTTCTTCCATTGTTGCTCACTTCATTCTATTCTCTACAAATCAGCTTCGGAGATCCCTTCAAAATGTAATCCACATCCTGTCAAGTCCTCTGCACAAAACTGTCCAGTGACTTCTACACTTGGAACAAAATTCTACAAGAGCTGTATAATCTGGGCTGTTTGGCTTCTCTTTCCCGCTCATCACCAATCTCTGGCCAAACCCAGCTCCTTGCTGCTTCTCCAACATGCCAAGCGGCCTCCCATCTCAGGCTCTCTGCATCTGCTGTTCCCTCTACCTAGGAAGCTCAAACCAGATTCTCACGTGGCTCACTGTCTCACCGAGGTCTCTACCCACAGGTCGCATTTCAAAGACGTTTTCCCTGACCACTCTCATCGACCACGGCACTTCCAGGGCCCACGGTCACCATGCTCTTCCTTTGCTTTAGTAGATCCCTGCCTCTATATCATACAATCTACTGGTATACACTGTCTATTTGCTACATAAGAGCACAATGTTTACTGTTTGGTTTAGAATAGTGCCTGGCGCATAGCTGATGCCAATAAATATTTGTTAAATGAATTAATAACCTGAAATTAACCTAGGGTTTTCAAACATTGAGGCCCTCTCCATTTGTAACACAAGGCCACGTTACCTTACCACATATCCTTAATTACAGAGACTGCTATTCTACAACATCTATGAAAGTTAAACAGTTACCTTCTTTCACTTCATACTTTACAGGACTAGAAGTCCCAAAACCTTTACATCAGATTGTGAGGAAAGCCTTACCCTCAAAAACCTTCATTAAATTTAGTCTGAGACTCTCACTCTATTTAGCAGGAAGTGACTCATTGTCAGTTATGCCACAATCAATGGGAAAGTTAATAGGCACTAAATCTCCTCACGTTTCACTGCAGGAATATCTCACAGCTTAGTGAGGCTTTTCCTTTGGGCAAATGCCACAGGCTGTGCCTGTTCCGTTGACACTGAGAGCAGAACAGGTCTGCAAGTAGCCAGGAATCAGAGCTTACACTTGATTTTCTCTCCTCTAAAATTTTAGATTTGCATTTTAAACATCCATGGTGCAGATAAAGCAAGGGCAGACAACCAAACAAGGGCAGTGGGAGGGAACAGTTCGCTTTTTCAATCCTTTTCGGAGCACCTTCACATGCTGGGAAGAATGCAGGAAGGTAGGGCCAGTAAAGGCAAGTACTCTGAGAAATGGATGCCACAGTGCCTCGGGTGAGTCTAAGAATAACAAAAGGGGAAAATGTCCCCAAAACTACTCCTGGGTTTTGGAAAATTGTGAGGAATGTGGGGACAGTTTTCCTAAGTCTGTGGGTGTGAGTGGGTTGGGGTAGTACTTGTGAAGGTTTTGGGTCCACCTCAGTTGGCCAAATGGTTAGTCTTAGAGGCTAAGAATCTTGCAAAGGGCATCATAACTTTTAAGCAAAGACAGGTGCAAAGTTCTCACGCAAAGCTCTACTTTTAATATTCTTCTCTCTTCATGGAAAGTTCATGGTAGATCACATGGGGCACAAATACATATATACCTTGGTCCAAATCCTAGTTCCAGAATTCACTAGCTATATAACTTTGAGCAAATCATTTAAACTCTGTCAGAGAGAAGTGAAAGTTTCTCCTATCTTAAGGACTTGTTATGAGGATTAAGAAAATGGGTGGAAACTGTTAGCACCAGATCTGGAACCCTCCACGTGCTCAGTAACTGCTTCCTTCACCCTTAAGTTTAACCATCAAGGAAAAGAACATCAGCAGAGCTCCAACCCCACAGAATGTTTTTACTTTAAAAGTTCAAGTAATAAAAAAAAAACCTGCCCCTCCCCAGGCCTCCCTGCCTCTCTGCAAAGATCCCTATCTCCCAGCACGCACAAGCTGCAGTCCACCAGGACTAATTCCATCATGTCCTTTATCCTGTGCATGTTGACCTTCACTAGCAACCCAAGGCCCCCTGGTTGCCTTTATCTAATCCCTACAGGGCTCTAACTTTCCCTACTGTGTCTCCATCCCCCAGAAACCCTCCCATTGTGCCCCCTTGCGATTTCACAATTCATGATAAACAAAACCCTATCCTCAATCCGTTTGCTGAAGGAAATTGCTGTCAGAGGAATCCTCTAAATATCCCTCCACATTCTTGCCCTGACCCACGCTTGGCTCTTCCTTGAGGACAATGGTTCCGCTGCAGTACCCTCTTAAGCAGCCCGGACTTCCTCTGCACTCCCAGATTGCTCCAGGCTGACAAGCAGGGCAGGTTACTCCTTCATCCTCAGGGTCTCCTCCGGGCCACCCCAACTCTTCTGTCTGCACCCCCAGTTTCAATACTCACGTCATCTGACTCTATCACTCAGCAACCCTCTTTGTTTCTGTCACCTAAGAACTCCTACTTTGTATCCTGCCATGTTTTAGCTCCTGGCTAGCTGACATGCTCTCCAACCCTCCTTCCACTTTAATTCTTATTATTTTCAATACACCTCTCCTTCAATATATTAACCCTTCAAACATCGCATCCTCCCAATGATCTGAATCCCTCCCTTCCAACGATCTTTTCTCCACCCTTGTCCCTCAGTCATCCACCCCCATGGTCAGACTCTGCAATTCCGACTTTACCAAGAACTGTGGTACCTCCTCCTTTCCAAATTCTTGCATCTCACTTTGTGGCCACTGTCTTCTAGTCTTCCTGCTCATTCCCTCCTGCACCCCAACTTCAATGACCTTCAACCACTCTGACACCTGCAATTCAGTAGGCGGCCCACCTCCTCACTGTCTCCTGGTCTAATGTCCTCTCTTTGCCCTTACCTGGATTAAATCTATAGTTGATCATTGAAACGGCTCCCTTGCATGCCCCTGACCTCCCTGCCACTTCTCCTACCCTGGACTATTACTCAGTGGCCAAGCCCTCAACCTGGCTACACCCAACACTTCCGACTCCACGCTGGGAGCCAAGCAGCTGGCCTTGGCTGGAAAGCACACAGCTGCCCTAACAGGTCTCACTTTGAATTGCACAGCCACAAGTCCTCAGGTGAGTCCGCAGGCAGGTCCTGCCCAGCAGCCTCGCTGCGCTGCCTATTCACCCTCCACTTATATCTACAGGACTATTTAGTAAATTCTCTCTCCTCAAACTCCTCACAACTTCCCTCTCATCTACTTCCCAGAGAAAAAAACAAGGAAGTCAGAAGAAAACTTCCCCCAAATTTTACTCGGTCATCCATGCGGCACCTCTGCCCTATGCCCCACCTGCCCTTCCATTCTCCTCACTCTGCATTTCTCGAACTTTTGGGTTTCAGGACCCTTTTACTTGCTTTTATTTATGTGGGGCATAGCTATCATATGTAAGAAAATGGGTAAATTTTTAAAATGTTAATTCATTAAAAAGTGAATAAATCTATTATATGGCAATATAAATATTTGCTTGAAAAATAACTTTTCTAAAAACAAAACACGTAGTGAGAAAAAAAGCAGTTTTGTGTCTTTGCAAATGTGTTCAACGACTGACCGAGTGGAAGGCAGCTGCCCTCAACCTGCTGTCGTATGCAGTGGTGACTGGAGGGTATGAGGCTTCCAGCCTCACACAGGTTCACGGTTAGAAGAGGAAAGAGGATTTCAACAGCTGCTTCAGATCATCGTGGATATTCTTCTATGACATAACACCAAAGCCCAATGAATAGTAGTTTCTTAAAGATCAGCTTGCAGTGTGAAATCTGAAACTGTATTACTGAACTGCTTCCATCACATCAAAACCCATGGGTACCTATACTTTGAATAGACCTTTTACCCCACGTATGAAGTTGTGACACCGTGTCTTGGGCAACAGGAAAATGTTTCCCTAAGTTATTCAGATCTTCCAAATGTTGGCAGATTTCATTACTATATTTAAAAATTACATCATTCATATCACCACTAATCATATCACAAAAGTCTTTAAGTATTGGGAATCTGTCACATAAAAACTTTAATTCTTTCAAATAAAAATGATGTTTCATTAAGTGGGAAATGACTAGTTCAGCTAGTAACTCAAAACAACAGCTCAAGTGTACTTTCTGGGACAGCCGTCACAGGACAGTGAGCAGCAGTAGTCATGTGTACCTTCTATTTAGTCACCGGGACTTTGAAAATGACCTGTACTCAGGGGTGAGATTTAATAAAAATCAATAATTTCTGCCCTGGCTAGTGTGGCTCAATTGGTTGGAGCATCGTCCCATAAACCAAAATGTCTCGGGTTCGATTCCCACTCAGGGTACATGCCTAGGTTGGGGTTTCAGTCCCTGGTTGGGGTACATACAAGAGGCAACCAACTGGTGTTTCTTTCTCTCATACTGATGTTTCTCTCCTTCTCATTCTCCTTCCCTCTCCCTCTCTCCAAAATCAACAGACAGGTCCTCACATGAGGATTCAAAAAAATTAATTTTTACAGCTTCATCGAGTACATTCTGAAGCGGAATTAGCATCATCATCACCACCACCACCACCACTCTCCCTGTGACTTCGTGGTGGTGAAGAATTTAGTGACTGCTCAGGCTGGCTTGGTGGCACTGCTTAATCGGTGTTAGGGCACCAGTCGTTTTACCCGCCACTGCTCTTAGAACCATCAGTTCAAATACAGCACAGTGAAAGGGGCAGGTGACAGCTTCATATTATCACGTTCACTGTCCTGCTCTCACGGACTCCCAGGGAAGGTCTCCGAGACCCCGTGGCGCCACTGCCCACACTCTGAGAGCGGCTGTTTTGAATGACCTCTCTATGTTCTCATAAGAGGCCACTTCCCTCGCAGACCATGCACTGGATTTTCTTCCTTTCTCTCCTATGATGTCAATTCTTCACTGTCCATAGAGTCGACCCCATCACATGCAGGATGCTTTATCTACCCACCTTAAAAAGACCCCTTTCATCTTCCTTTCCCCGCAGCAATGGCCCCATTTCTCACCTTCCCTTGACAGCCAAACTCTCTAAAAAGGGCCTGGATTGTATGCAGTGGGGGAAGGGTCAAGAGGAGGGCTATCCGTACATATGAATGAGAAGTGAAATCAGCACCTCGTCATTAATCAACCCTTTCTGGAATTAGAAAGAAAAATAAACCCAGGCACCTGACATTCCTAAGAGTTGTCTAATGTACCAGCGACATAACACAAACCTTTTTATGAATTCTTTTTAATTTGCTCCTCACAGACAGCGTCTAGCCACCACATTGCACGCACCCCCCTATGATTTCAGACTTCAAATATTAACACAAAGTGAGTAATGCAAAAAGAAAGGGGGTTAATCAGACACCTTGAGAGAGAAAGAAAAAATAACACTGATTCAATGAGAGCTGCTAATGAGGCTTTTTGTTTTGGTAGATTAATTTGGGAGTCTGATGACTAAGAAGAAAATTTAAGCTTTGCAGGTGACTGCTGGTGATTATGATCAAGTTCTTTTTTAAAAAAATAAAGAGATGCTTTGCTTAATTCTACAGTTCATGAATTTCGTGTGTTGATCTGAAATCTGTGTCCACCCTGGAAATGCAGAAAACTTTCCTTATCAGCGGAGTGAAAGACCCCTTCTCCTTGACTCTGCGTTGTATTTGACAGATGATGAGCATTTCAGACTGCACACGGCTGATGTTTAAATACATTACCCTAATACTCTTTAAGCATTGCCAATTGTAAACCTCATTAACTCCCAGCATGCGGCCCAGGCCTGCATTTCATCGAGACAGCCTCCCAAAGTGAAAACAGGTATATAAAAATGACTTTATCATCAACAACATCATATGCTCCTCTACCTTGTGAAGTATTTAAAAGGCCGTATTTTTTTTCCCTCAGAAGGATAAATAGCAAGCATGGAAAAAGGCAGAGAACACACTTCATTTATACAGCCACACATTATAAAACCCTAGATTTCTTTTTCAATCTTTTCTCCTTTGACATCTTTATTCCTCCTGCCTCAAAGCGGGATTTGTCCCAGGGTTAATTCTCTGTACTCGGAATAGAAAGGAATTATTTGCCACTGCTGATTTCCATTGCTCCCATTTTGATTCAACAAAATGGGTGCTGATGAGGTAGTATAAAAGCTGGACATGTCAACTTGTCATTAAGAAACCAGAATTCCTGACATCCCCTTTTGCAAAGAAGAGCGAACTTTTGTTTTTGCAGGGAGTGCAAAGAGGTCCCACACTTGAGATAGAAAAATATTTTTGTGGTAAATTTGTACACGATCCTAGGAAACCAACCAGACGCCAGAGCCACCCCGGGCCCACTCCACACAGACAAGAGTTGGACCTGTCACAGGCAGTGAGCATCCTGAGCCCACGAGGCCGGGCACCCAACACCTCCAGCTTATTTGTGCCCCACTTAGTCTTCCCAGGTGAGGAGATGAGGGGCTAATGGGAAGAGCCTTTGGGCCAAAGGCTTCTCTAAAAAGACATCAGCTAATAACAAAAACAAACAACAAACACAAACAAGTTTGCTCAAAGGGACACACTCAGAAGCTTTATTCTTACCTTGTTCTTAGAAGACAGTTGTGTGAGTGTATAAAAATTATACTTAGATGATAAACAAAGAGAGCTTCAGTCCTATTCTAAACAAAAACATAACGATAACCAAATCTAAAAGACACAAACGCAACAGCATGCAGAGAACTCACACTGCTCAGCCAAGGTGAGAGGGCCTAGCCCTGGTCTCCTCCTCCTCCCCCTCCTCCAAGGTGCTGGGGGACAAGCCCTCCTAGCCCATGACACCTACCAAATGAAAGGTTTCCAAGTCTAGGCATTCAAAGTTTCCTCGCATTTCCCTCAAGATACTTGACAAAATGAGTAAACCCATCATTAACTCTATTAGAACAGTGGGATTTGGAAAATCTAAACACAACAGGCAGTTAGAAGAGGGGAGTGGGGCCAGTGCAATCACAGAACATTAGGAGCGAGTACATGGTAGCACAGGCAAGTCCAGCCAATCCCCTGACTCAAATTAGCCTTTGATGGCTCTGCATTGCTCCTTTTTGGGTAAGGTCCCACAAACCCTTAATGTGAAGTACCATTTCCGACACGGTCCTACACGGCCTACCTCTCCCACCCCCTTGCCTTGCACCCTCCATGCTCCAGCCATGCCAGCTTCTGCATTTCTGAATGTGACCATGGCCTTTGAAACTGCCATTCCCTGTCAGCAGTGCTCTGTTCTTTGTCCCTAACCCTCCCTGCCCCCCCGATCACCCACCCTCCTCCTATAGCTCAAATGTCACTTATCCTTGGGAACTCTTTCCTGAGCTCCCCACCAGCATGAAGCCCCCTTAATTGTCTCTCCCACCATGTCTCTCCTTCATAACACTTCTCACAGCATCAAATCACGTTTCTTTGTGATGCCCGGATCAACAGCTCTTTGCTCCAGGAAATTAGAAGCTCCAAGAGGGTATCATGTGTTTTCCACTCCCCAGTTATCCTCAACAGGCAGTGCAGTGTGGATGCAGAGGTGAGGTTCTCAAACTGCTGCTGACCGGCAGACCCGACAGCACTCGGGAAGACACTCAGAGCATGTAAAGCTGACCGAGTCACAGCCTCAATTGGAATCAAGGGCACTCCAGAAAAATAGGATCCCTTTACTGTAAGGTCTTTCTTGCAGTGCACAGGTGTTTAACTTTCATGCCTAGAGTTCAGCCCAACCCTACACATAGGGGAAGCTTTCAGGAGGGGCCATGCCCCCACGGAGATGGCGGGCAGCGCTGTGCAGGGGTCTCTGCCTCAATGATGGCTATGTCTAGCCAACAGCTACCATACCGCTAGAAAAAGGCTATTTTAGTAAACCAGGCTGGTTGGTCTCGGTCTCTAATAAATTCTTTTAAAAAAAAATTTATATATTGACTTAAGAGAGAGAGAACAAGGGAGCTGAAAAAGGGAGAGGGAGAGAAACATTGATTTGCTGTTCCACCTATTTACCCATTCCCTGGCTGATTCTTGTCTGTGCCTTGTCTGAGGATCAAACCCACAATCTTGGCATATTGGGACAACACTCTAGCCAAATGAGGTACCAGCCAGGACACCCCAATACATTCTTCACAACTACAAGCTTTGTAATTCCCCAGAGGTAATAGCCATATGAGAGTATTTATTTCCTAGCGCTGCTCTAACAAATGACCGCAAACTGGATGGCTTAACAAAACAGAAATCCATTCCATCACAGTTCTGGGGACCAGAAATCTGAAATCAAGGTGCCAACAGGGCCACATTCCCTCCAAGGGAGATGCTTTAGGGGAGAATCCTTTCTTGCCTCTTCCAGCTTCTGGAGGCCCCAGGTGTTCCCTGGCTTGTGGCCACATCACTCCGATCTCTGTGGTCACACTGATGCAAGGAACAGTATTTGACTTGTGATAATGATTTGTGGCTTGTGAACTTGACAAGTTGCTATGCTTCCAAAAAAAGGGACAGGAAGGGGAAATAAAGGCACTCACCGCTTTACAGTGAGAACAGATAGATGGGTGTGCCTATCTGTAAATACTAAGGAGCTGTGGGTCAGGGTCAGGGTGAGGAAAAATGGCCCATGAAAGCCTAAAGGGGCCTTGTGCAGGCCTAGGCTCAAACACTGACCCTACCGTACCAGCTCGGTGAGCTTAAATACCTTAGATAAGTTCTTCAATTTGTTCAGTCCTTTTGGAAAGAATTATCATCATATATATGGTGAGCTATAAAACAGTTCTACCCATAGACCCAGGAATATTGCTCTTCTCATTTCTTTCTAAGAAAGTAGTTCAATGGAAGGGGAAAGATATTCACTCCAATATTACCTATTTTAGTAAACTAGAAACTGAAATAACTCTATATGGGCATAATTTCATAAATAGGGCACATCAATTTGATAGAAAAGGACGAAGCTACTTAACAGTGTTAATGTGAGGAGCATACACAAGTATAAAAATTGACTGATACAGTTTAAAAGATTACAAAAGAGAACTACAATTAAAATGAATTCAAATTATAAAAAATACTGGTGCAGGTGAAGAAATCATGGAAGACACTAAAAAGTTCAAATTATTTGTGTCCAGATGAGGAGGGTTTGGGTGGTGTCCCCTTTTGAAGCTGCGGTGGACACTGTCAATACCGTCTGTGTAGCTGGAAAAGCAAGCTAGCCGAAGGGCAACAAATGGAGGCCATCTAAGATTTTCTCTGTCACAGTAAAACACTGGGGTTTAAAATGACACAAACCTGTAAGAAAACGTCAGGTTACAGAGGACTGTGAGATTATGGGAGGAGCAGCAGTTCAGGACATTGGGAAGGCCAAGGTCTTCGGAGCTAGACAAGCCTGGACACCTTTCAGCAGAAAACTGCTCGGTCGCTAAGCACCACAGTCATCTTACCTGCACCACTGGGAAGACAAAGCCAACACTTCGGGTTTGTTATAAACTTTTGAAAAAATATATGGTACGTTATGTCACATTCTCTAGGTAAAACGTATGCTATGTTGTTGCATTTAATGAATGTAAGGCTATATTTTTAGAGTACATATTTCTAAAAAAGAAATAGGAAGAGTATGTGTGTAAATGGGGGTGATGATGGAAAGGAAGGCTAAATACAGTAAAAGGTATTACAATTACACAAATTAATGCCCACAAACACATTAACGTAATTAGAAACAAAAATGCTCACCAAGACAGAAAATAAAAGACAAAGAAAAAATCCTACAATGTTAAGTTTAAATAAGAAATGTCACTATGAACTTTCGATTGCTTAAAGTGTACCCCCAGCTCTTCCCACTGAAAAGTCAGAGAAGCAGTAATGCCCTAGTAACAAGGGGCCGGTGCCCAATTCTGTCTCTAACTAAGCACCACTGCCAATGAAAAAGAATCAGGGCTTCTTAGAGAAAAGAGAGATTTCCAGGTCAGAGGCAGGAAAAATCCAAGGTGAGCCCAAGAACATCTTAGCATAAGAACATCTCTTTTGCCAAAAGCAAAGAGTATTCAGAGGCTAAGGGTACAGGGGCCAGCTTGAAGGGCTACCCACTGACCACACTGGGACAATTTTAGCATCAAAGGGAATACACTGAATTTAAAATAAACTGAATAATAAATTATAATACACTGAATTTAAAATAAATAAATCCATGATTTATTTATAGATTATACTACACCAAATTTAAAATAAATAAATCCATGAATCTGTACTGATATAAAAGGTGAAGAGAGAAAGAAACAGTAATGGAGATAAGTAAGAAAGCTTTTCTTCCCTGGCTGGTGTGGCTCAGTGGATTGAGTGCTGGCCTGAGAACCAAAGGGTCGCTGGTTCAATTCCCAGTCAGGGGAACATGGCTGGGTTGCGGGCCAGGTCAGGTCCCCAGTACGGGGCACATGAGAAGCAACCAAACATTGATGTTTCTCTCCCTCTCTTTCTCCTTCCCTTCCCATTTGTCTAAAAATAAATAAATAATATCTTTTAAAAAAAGAAAGAAAGCTTTTCTTTAACTCAAGTATGGCAAACAATAAAGATAGGACTTTTAAAAATCACCATTTTTTCAAACCCCAGTGTTATAACTGATTCAGGGCAGGATCATCGTGGATACTAAAACTATTGGGTGAAAGGTTGCTACAAAAGAGGACAAATTCTCCAAGTGTCCTATCTACTCATTACAAAGTGCAAATGGTTCCCATACAATGGAAACAGCAAGAGCATTGCTGGGACAGCACGCCTCCTGAGAAGGCACAGCAGGCAGTACCGTACCCCGGAGCAGCGCATGTACTTGGGCAGGCATGAAGAAACAATCAGACAAGTCCAGAATGTGGGACCTTCAACAAAATCACAGGGCCTGGATTTTAAGTCAATGTCATGAAAAACACAGTAAGAGGCAAGAGTCTGTTCTAAATTAAAAGAGATATAACAACTAAATGTATTATAAAAACCTGGACTCAATCCTGGATTTAATTTTTTTTTAAATTGAAAAAAAAAGGCTCTGAGAAATTTGAGGTGGGGGCTGGGGAGAGAGATCTGGTCTATTTATTTGAATGTGGGGATATTAGATATTATTTGATACGATTGTTAATGTTCCTAAGTATGAACATGGTATATGATGGTTATGTAAGAGAACACTGATGTCTCATGATGTCTGCAATTTATATTATAGTTAAATAGTTCAGCCAAAAAAGGAAATCCTGTGTGTGCATGTTTGTGTGTAGGAAGTGTGAACGTAAAAGGAGAGGACAAAGGTGAAAAAAAAGTGTTAACAATTACCCAATTAGATGAAGGGTGTTCATTGTATTCTTCTTCCAATTATTCTGTAGTTTAAAAAACGTTAAGCTATCAAATAAGAAAAACATTGACTTTAATCACCGAGTCAGATAACTTAGGTTGCACCTGTTGCTCACCCTTCCTCTGAATCACGAGATGTACAAGCAACCAAACTTTCTCAAACAAAGATGTTTGCTAGAAAAAATCTGTGTCCTAGTTAACTTTTCACTAGATTGGTATGAAATACATCTCAGCCTCTCCCTGCACCACCCAGAGAGGCCCTATGAGGGAACAAAGGCCTCGCATACATGACATTTTCCTACCAGGCAAAGACCCCACCTCGGGGTGGAGATAGAAAACAGAAGTAACCCTAATTCCTGCTCCCGGAGCAGAGAGAGAAAGGCCTAACCCAGCAATCCTCCAGGGTGCGACAGGAGGTCTGGCTGCCAGGTCCTCTCACTCCCTCCCGAGACCTTCACCTTGGAGGAGGTTATTTGCACGAGAGATCGCATGGCAGCTAGATAATTAAGAAAAGGGAACTTCTGGTGAGAACTGAGAGCATTCGTGGCACAACAAGAGATTTCACTTCGGCTGTATCTCGAACCCACATATGTGGGAAAATCAGACAGGTGACCGACGGAGAAAGTGCAGAGCTAGAGAAAGCCACCCCAGAATGGCTGGTGACTGCAGTCTGCCCAACCGGACAGGTGCTGGCAAGCAATGAGGGCAGAAGGCTGAGTCTACCACAGTTTACCTGGAGAAGGCTGGTTCCTGTAGATCAGGAGTGTCAAACTCATTTTCACTGGGGGCCACATCAGCCTCGTGGTTGCCTTCAAAGGGCCGAATGTAACTTTAGGACTGTATAAATGTAACTACTCCTTAACAGAGAGAACAAAGGTGGAAAAAAAAGTGGCAAGAAGCTCTACATTCAGCCCTTTGAAGGCAACCGCGAGGCTGATGTGGCCCTGGGTGAAAATGAGTTTGACACCCCTGCTGTAGATTATCCTTAGCTATTAGGGGACACTGGTGTTCATATTAGCAAGGGTTTGGAGCCCAAAATTCTGTACTTTGAGATAAGAGCCAATTGCAATCTTATACAGCTTAGGAAACACTCATTTTTAAAATGTAAACAGAGAAGACTGGCCGAAAAAAAAAATCCAAAGGCGTTTTTCTAAGTGTCCTAGTTAATTTTAGAAGGTTCAGTCTTTCTCTTCCAGCTTGATTACAATGCTTTTAACGGGGATTTGGAATCATTTTTTTCTGTCTGTTACTAGTAGCATTTGTTCACATGTTACATTTAAAAGTTAACTTAGTAGAGAGAAATTCTATAGAAAGGTTATGTTCTTACAGCTCTGTTTTATATTTACTCACAATTTTAACACGTGCCTTGAAAAATACCAACAGGAATACAAACACTCCAGTTTATCTTCACATCACTCATCAACTACAACAGTTCCGTGAAACTACAAATAGTTCTTTAAACTGTACAAAGAAATACACAGAAAACCCCAACTGTGATACAAACACGTAAGGAAATATTAAGGTTACTATTTCTAAAACAATAGATTAACTGTAATCAGTACAGAAATGCTCCAAGAGATGGAAAGTATGTTCAGTGACTTACTAATCATTAAAGTTGCAGGAAGCTGTTTCGAACAAAAATATTAAATGAGATCATTAAAAATAAACATACCCATCTTTGGTCTGATCCACCACACCACTTAAAAGTTCCACAGTCTTTGGATTAGGCTGGCTTTCTCCAAAAATGTTCAAATACCGAGTGACAAAATCATTGGGAGACATGAAAAATTCGCCATTTTTTTCGATGCTTGCATACTGTTTGAAAAAAGAAGAGATACTTTATTCTAAAAAATATACAATCATGAAATTAATATGAGAAAAAGCTGAACATATTCAAAGAATAAAATCAGGCATGATAATATTCTCTTCACAAAGATATTTATTTCCCAACACTTCAAAGAAAAAAACAGAAACCTAAGTTTGCCGAGTTTGATGTTTACACCAACGGTTCTGAACCGGGGGCAGCTTAGTCTGATTGTCCAGCCTACAAACATCAATGATCCCTAATAGCCAAGTGTTATCAGCAAGAACTAGCCTTCTCTCTGCATTCTGCCTTTCTGGGGTGGAGTTCTCTAGCTCTGAGCTTCCTCCGTTTGTCTTTATTTTTCCCTACCGGGGACATCTGGAGGTGTCTGATGACAGTTTTGATTATCGTAACTTGAGGAAAGGGATGCTACTAGCACCTAGTTGGTAGAGGACAGGGACTCTGCTAAACATCGTGCAAAGCACAGGATGATCCCCTACAACACAGCACAGCCCACAATATCAAGAGTGCAGAGGTTTAGAAATTCTGGCTTATAGAAATTTAGGAAGACAACCTATGTCTTGTTCTTTAGTCAAGACATAGAGCTTTTATTATAAGTGGGATTAATTATGAAATCATGGACAAATACAAACTAATTCTTTTGCCCATTTCTGCTTCAAGGGCATCAAAGATGTACGAAAGCATGAAAAATAGGCTGAGCTGGAAAAGAGACTATTTTAACTGCATGGCTTCTTGTGGGATTTAGGGAAGGGGGTATGAAATGCTGCCCTAGTCGTGTTCTCTTCATTCTGGAGCAGAAATGGTCGATAAGAACTAGGTGGCACGCGATGCCTTTTCACAGCTTTCCCCCAGGTCTGTCTTCAGTGTGATACATTCCCACTCACAGAAGTGGGACCTGCTAATTCCTGCTCCTCGGAGCCCCGATGCTGTGGGAAATGCTGAGAAACAACTTGGAGATCATATGTTACTGTTATGGAGCAGAAAAGGGCCTCTTGATCCTGGGGTCAGAGCAGTGATTTGGAGGGACACGGGGAAGCAGTGATGGCAGTGAGCTACACAAAGAACAAGGACAGATGGGTGAAAGGAACCATACCAGTGGCCACAGTGACAGGGGAGCACAGTGAAGTGAGGTGCAGTGATAGGGTCTCTGCTCCCTCTATAACCCTACAGTTAAGCCTAATTAAAATTATTTTAGAAAATCACTTGCTATTTCTACATTTTAATTCCAATGCAGGATAAGCTCCTGCTTAGATACTCAGGAACAAGCTTGGAGTTCCCTGGGCCTGGGCTGCACCCAGCTCTGCCTCTGCTTCATGTAAGCACCCGTGTGACCCCAGATAAGTAACTGTTGGGTTGGCCTGAGAGTTTCTTTTTTTTTTTTTCTGTATTAACGTCATTCAAAACAATTTTGTTAGATTGTATTGTGACAGATGTCATATCAGTGTGCACTTAAAAAAACTCATCAAAATTGGGGAATATTTGTATAGTCACTTTAATATTGAAGATGGAAGAAAATATGCAACATTTTTGGCCTATTATGCTTTATTATATCAAGAAAGGTAAAAATGCAACTCAAACCACAAAAAAAGATTTGTACAGTTTATGCAGAAGGCGCTGTGACTGATCAAATGTGTCAAAAGTGGTTTGCAAAGTTTTGTGCTGGAGATTCTCACTGGACAATGTTCTACAGTCGGGCAGACCAGTGGACATTGATACCTATCAAATCAAGACATTAATTGAAAACAATCAACATTATACCATGTGGGAGACATCCAAATCAATAAAGTTATTGATAAAAATGAAAAATGTGTCTTTTACGGAAAAAACTTAATGGACTTTTTGGTCAACCCATTAGTTTTCTGGGCCTCTGGCTCCTCACCTACAAATGGGATAATGGGGTTACCTGTTTCATAAGGTTGATGGTAGAAATAAATGAATAATCATGTAACAGACTTAGCACAATGCCCCTGTACACAATAAGCAATTTATAAATGTTCTATATTACTGATTTTTATTTAACACTTTTTTAGCATAGTGCCAAAAAAAAAAAGCTCAAAGATGGCCCAATAATTCTACTATTCTTTGGTTAGCATTAAATTTGGCTTTTTGAAAATGTAGAAGAATTCTATTTTGATTTTCCTAACTGAGGCAAAATGGAGATTAAAATACAAAGGAAATGTCACTGCTAATTACAGCAATACTATGATTTAGAATTACACGTATATTTGCATATAGTGGTGAATAAATTAGCTTATTTAAAATCACAATTTAACTCTTTTCCCACCAGTAGATGTTGAGGTTATTTCTAGTTTTTGGTATTTTAAAATAAGCCTTGTATTTAACTATATAACATTAGTCCAAATTCCTGGCAATTTTCGCAGGCTAGACTCCCAGGAGAAATTGCTGAGTCAAAGGAGAGGAACTTTAAGGCTCTTGATGCTTTTTATCACACTGCTCCCCAGAAAATGTCCCAATTTACACCCCCCAACAGTGTGCCAACCTGTCCTTTCCCCGCTTTGTCGATCATACTTGCTACACGTATTTTTCCAGTCTGATATTTTTATCTAATCGAGTCCGTAGGCGTTTTTCTCTTGTGCAGTGTCTTCCATTACTTTAAGTCTAAGAACTAGTCCTTCCTCATCTCAAGACTAATGATTCACCCACATATTGTCTTAGCTTTTTTCTAGGTGTTTATCTTTTACCTTTAAGTTTCAGTACATCAGTACCTTCTTTTTGGTATGTGGCTGGAGGTAAGAATTCTCCAACTTTAGTTTTTTCCCACTTAATCTGTTGGTTGTTTAACATTTTAAACAACATCTTTAAAATGCCATTTAACCCTTCTTCGGGAACAGATTTTACAGGTGACCTGAGCCTCCCACCTTAACAATTTTTGGAAGTTTTAATATGGTTAAACAGGTACTCCTGAAACAGGAAGGCTTTTGGGATTCCTTGAACAACTCAGCATAATACTAAACGTGATGCTTAATTTTGTGTCACCCTGACTGGCCAACAGGTACCCAGATTAAACATTATTTGCGAGTGTGTCTGTGACAGTGTTTCTGGATGACATGTGCACTTGAGTCTGCGGGCTCAGTAAGCAGCAGACTGCCTTCCCCAGTGCTGGATGAACTTCATCCAATCCACTGAAGCTAAACAGAACAAAAGGTAGAAGGAGGAAGAATTTGCTTTTTTCCAGCCCCACTGCTCGGGCTGGGACATATCTTCTCCAGCCCCCAGACTGAGGTTTACATCATCAGCTTCCTTGATTCTCTGGCCTTCAGACTTGAACTAAATGACACCATCAGTTTTCCTGGGTCTCCAGCTTACAGACATCATGGGACTTCTCAGCCTCTATAATGCATGGAGTGAGCCAATTCCTCATGATAAATATGGGTGGGTGGATGGATGGATGGATCAATGGATGGATGAGTGGGTGAGTGAATACAGCTACAGATGACAATACCTCCTACTGGGATCACAAATTACTTCTTTTTATATACATCCCCTTTTTAAATTTTGATCATTGAAAATGAACTGTGTCATTATAAGAAAAAAGTTTTTCAAAAAAGAAATTATTTTCAAATGTTTGCCTACAAAAATGTTTAAAATACATACTATGCTTTTGTTGACAAAGAATAATTATAAAAATCCAAGTGCACTTCGCTAGCTATTAGTACTACAATTTGTAATGCAGTCTATTTCCATAGTCCAGTCCCTTTGCCCAGTCTGCCCACCTTTAAAGTCTTACTCCACAGGCATCCAGCTATTTCCGGCTCTGTGCTTCTATCAGCACACACTGCCTCCTTTGCTCTCCCCGAGCTCATGCTTTACCCCCTGGGTTCCCATTCTTATTAGTGGCCACCTCCCTGTCCCCAGGCCATGTATCCAGTGGTCATATTTAACTTCTGGTCTCTCCCATCTCTTATACTAGATCAGTCATTTTCATCTGATAGTCCTTCAAAAGGTCTTTAATTTGCCCATTCTCCATTCCCTCTGCTGCCACGACCCTAATCAAGTTATTACGGCCTTATACCCTGGACAGTGTGGCCCAGTTGGCTGGAGCATCATCCCATAACCAAAAGGTTGTGAGGTCAATTTCCAGTCAGGGTACATGCCCAGGTTGTGGGTTCGGTCCCCAGTCTGAGTGCCTAGGATCCCTGGTCTGGGTGCATAGGGAGGCAACCAATCGAGGCTTCTCACTCACATCAATGTTTCCCTCTCTCCCTTCCTCTCTCTAAAAAAAGAAATGGAAAATGTCTTTGGGTAAGGACTTTTTTAAAAAAAGGATTATAAAAAACGTTATTAGGGCCTCACACCTTATACGCGAGGCTGACTGCACCATGGCCTCGCTGCGCCAGTCAGACCTCAACTCCATCTTCCTGTACCACTGGATCACTCAGAAAACCTTCACTGGCACAAATACCACACTCCCACTTACCTTTCTAATGTCACCCACACCCTGTAATAATTGGCACAGTCCCTGACACAGAGTTGAATTTAAATAAACCTCTGAAGAATGAGCAAGAATCCTTCAACCTAGAGAAGCTGCTTGCTCCAAAATCCATCTCCAGGTTCCCTCAAATGCGTTCCTCATCCCTGGACCGCCCAGGCTGCCCTCCTCTGTGCCTCCGCAGCTCCCACTCCTTGCCGAGGCTCCTCGAGTTCCATCTCCAAGGAGCCTTCTCTGCTCACTCCCCACCATGGGGACTGCTGCCCCCGTCTGCTTCCTGTGGCATGGGCTTCACCACACGTGGGACCCTTGAGTATGCTGACTTGTGATCCTTTTTTACTTGCTTCCTGCCTGTAAAGCTGGTCTCCTGTATAGAATCTGAACGGTGAGACATGGTCACCGCTTACCCCTCTTTTGCACATCTGACTCACCACAAAGTTTCATGGTGTTTTATTTAAACTCTAAGCACTCAATCCCCACCTGTTTAAATGAACATGAAGCAACATCAGAAGTGTTAGGCAAACAAAAAACACATGTTGACATTTAGGTTAGAAGCACAAGTGCCCACACCTAGACTTCAATTTCCACATCCAGACAAAACATTAGCCACCACTCCACTCAAGAACAGCCTGCATAATAGAACTCACTGGCCCTAGGTTAGGAATGGCTTACACCAAGTACGGCCCTCCTTACCATTCTATGCCCAAGGCCCTACACTCCAGGCCACCACACACACCTGGTACTCTTACAGCTCTTTGCTTTGCAAATGCTGTTCCTTAGTCTGGAATGTTCTTGCTTTGACCCACAACCCTCCTCTGCTTCTCCATTTGCTAAATAAACACCTACTCATCTTCAAGTACAGCTCAAACATCACCTCATTGTTAACTTTAACAACTCTCTCTAAGATGATATGATTAGCCCCTCATCATCTTCCTGCTATCAATGCTATGTAATGCTTATCGATCATATTATGGCTTTTTCTCTTTTTTTACACTTAGACACACATAGTGAGATAGGTAAGGGCAAGAGCCATGATTTATGTATCTTTACATACCCAACACATCACACTACACTTAGCATACAGTAAATGACTTCAAAAAAAGAAGAAAAAAGACAGCAGAATTGATTTTAACTCAAAAACATAAAATCAGCCAGTACAGGCCCACTGTAGTCCTCCAGGACCCCTTCTCCCTGATCTGTCACAGTCCCACTGGCTCTCCCACCTACCTGCACAGCTGCCCATTTCCCCACTACCAGCCCATCTGGTCCAAAGAGTACAATGAGGCTTCTCTCCACCTCCCCCAGCTACAGAAGAATCTTCTAACTAGTTTAGCAGTGAGGAAGTTGGGATATTTATTACAAAGAAAAATCAGGAAAAAGTCACAAAAAAATCAGCAAAGTAGTCAGGCTTACAGAGTGCTTACAGCTGACTCATAATTAACTACCAAACCCAGGCACTGGGGAGACATGCCTGGCACAGTCCCCAGGGCACCTCGCTCCCATTCTTCCTCCACCACAACACCATCTGCGGTAGATGGTAAACAAGAGATCCTCAGCATGCTGAGCCAAGGATTTACGTAGGTACCACACTACCCAGGCCTGATGAGATCACCCGAACCTCTGCCAGATCCATAATCCCTTTCAGAAATCGCTGATTGCTGTCTTCTTCAGGGACACCCCCGCCGCCGCCCCCGCCCACCCCCCACATTATCCCCGTGGACTCAAAGTCATACTGAACTCTCACTCAAAAATCAGGTAGTCCTAGCCACCCCAAGGGAGGACAGCATTTCCCCATCTGCTCCCAAAGATTCCACCCCAGCCCATAGGCCCAGTTACATGGACACCCACAGGTGGTGCTCCAGAACCCTGTGTGGAATTCCTCTACCTGACCAATCTGATTTGTCTCAAGGTAGACTTACCTGCTATTGAGATACTGTATCTGGCAAAGACATGTCATTCCAGAGCAGGCTCTCAACCTGGCCTCACCAGCTGCCACGTGGCCTCAAAAGATGGATATAGCTTTTACCTGGAGCCTTTCCACTGGATTACTCAAAAAGACCAGTAAGGGTCTAAGATGTGCCATCTATTGAGACACTACTGCTCCCCTTCCCTGTCAAAAGGATGTCCGCAACTATTGCTGGTTTAGAAAACAGAAATATGTAACAGGCAGGTCTTGAGTTCAAAGAATGATTATGACTTCACCAGCTCAAGTTAATGGACTTTAATCCATTTCTCTAGGCTCTTGGGCAATCCACTCACATGCTCTGCTGTAAGTGGTCATCCAGAGTTTTATAATAAAGAGTCATCATTAGAGTTTTATAATAAAGACCTCAAATACACAAACTACAAATGTCTGAAGTTCCCTCATGGACACCTCATCCCAACCATGGTGGGCCCAAAGTGCATAGTAACAGTCGTCGAGGTCAGAGACAAGCACTTCTGTTTTCCGGACTCTCAGTATCCAGAGTCATTTTCTACCTTAGAATGTCTATATTTGCGTTACCCTTTTTAAGCCGAACACAAATTTGTAAAAGCTTTCTGATTTCTTATAGATAATCCAAACCTCCCTACAAATGTTCGTTTTTTTCCTCCCCTCAAAATGGCTCACATTTTTCACGATTTTCCTTTGGAGATTTTGTCTCTCTGTGTTTGAATTATTTAATTTTAAGCATTTACTAAATCAATTTCTAATGCAAATCAGGTGCCAGACACTTTCACAAACTTTTTTCATTGAATCTTTACAATTTGTGTAACTTTTTATGAAAATGTTCAATCATATACAATGTAGAGAGAAGAGTCTAATAAATCTAATATTGCATTTCCCAATTTCAAAAAGCATCATCACACTGCCCACTCATTTTTCCTACCCTACCAGAACTGGATTATTTAGAGACAAATCTCAGACATCACAATCTCATTTATACATTCTTTAGTGTACATTTCTAAGAGAAAAAGACCATAGTTCCCATAATCAGAATACCATTACCCAGCCTAAAAATCAATTAATAACAAATACTCAATATTAAATAATCCCATCAGTGTTCAAATTTCCAGATTGCTCCTTTTTCTGATGGTAACAGAAGAAAGTGATGTATACAAAATTATTAACTTTCGAAGTCATATATTCTCAGTATACAGCAGAACATCAAATGTCCCATTTGAAGCCTTGGTCCTCTCTATCTTCACCACAGTTGCCATTTGGCATGTTTAGAAAAGGTATACATATACACATTTAAAATCATTTTTACAAAAGTGGCCTTTTCTTTTTTGAATACTTTGATTCCAGTTGAATAACATTACAAGTGCTTCAGTGTTTGGAACCTGAGTTTAGACTTTAATCCAGAGTATTAATCATTCACACTCAATAGCACTAAGTAAGCGAAACCTGAACAAACTAAGGAAATAAGCTTGTATGGTGCCTTCTGTGATCTCCTATCATGACTCACACTGAGGCTTCCGCACCAGGCACAACAGCTGTAACAAAAGGATGGTGACGACGACAATGATGACGATGGGCTTCTACTGAGGAGGCGCAGGGATGGCCCCCTCTGGATGAAGGAAGGATTACTGGAATGTTTACAAAGAGCACTAAACTTCTTAGGACAAAAAGCATTACCAAAAAACTGCACAAGCCAGTCCTGGAAAGGTGAGTGGAGTGTGAGACTGAACCCCCCAGATGCCCCTTTCCAATGCCTGACACCACCGGAGACTGAGAAAAGAAATGAACAGCTAAACCACGCTGCCATCACAAATAATCACCAACAAGTCGCTGATACATTTTTTAAATAGATATAATTGTAAAGGATTTCTTTTAAAAGTCTTAAGTAAAGATACTTTTGGGGATTTTTAAAAACTATAACAATGAAATACAGAGCTGCTTGAAAATGATCTTTAAAAGTTGGAGAACACAAATCAAACAGGAAACAAAATAGATTCCTTTATACTGACCTTCAAAAATATTGTTCTAAGCTCAGCTGGATCTGCTCTCTTGGTTAAAGCCACCTATAAATAAACATAAAAATGTTTATGTTATTAGAACAAAGCTGAAAAATCAAGCTAGCAACTGAAAGAAAATAAACTCCAGGTCAGAAATTAGTGGATTTCATTTTTGTACTTAAAGCAGCAAATTCCCCCAGTACAAACTGCTCACTGGATTTTAAATTAGACTCCCTGTGTGGCTTCTAGAACACTAACACTATGAGCAAGTAACCAGTAAAGCTCCTAATATGTAGTGTTTAATGTGTATCTTTTTTTTTTTCAAAAAGAGGAAAAAAGAAAGAAGAGTGAAATATATTTGTAATCATCTGTCATTTTAAAATTATACTCCAGAGTGACCCATACCCTTTCATTGGGGAATATTACATATTAAGTACAATCTATTTGTTAACTATGCAGGAGAAGATAGTTCTTAAAGGAGCTAGTGAACAAGGCAAATCATATTAACAAGCAGAAGGGATTTACTTCCCACAGTTCCACCCTGAACAGGCGTGAACGCCTCCCTATCACGCCAGGCGAGGTCTCCTTCTCTCCCAGACTTTTAATTTAAGAAGACAAAGGTCTCCAAAGGTATGACTGTTATTCTCCACATTCTAGAAATACAAGGGGCTATGGTTACCTTTCAAGAACAAAATTTGACAGATTAGCTCAGAATAGGTGTTGTACTTAATTCTCCAGCCCACAAAGTCCAAAAACATCACTGGGAAAAAGCCAGACAAACTTGAACATGGCTGCCCCAGGCCAACACAAAAGAGTCCTTATGTGGAACCAAACAGTGGGCTTATTCAGCGTCCCATCACCCAGTCCTGCTGGCAAAACTGTCATGAGACTGAATTCTCACCAAGCACAGCGTCACCCCATGATACAGCCAAGGAGGGGTTCCTGGAACCACCCCAACACTGGAGCCATGTTGCTATCCAAGAGGAGATTTATGCAAATTGTTCTAAATCCCTTCTGTGTGTTTGCAAAGACTCTTCTGAGATCTTTGGACAATGGGTTCTCTGTCTCTAAATATGAACTGCCTAAGCTCCTTTGCCCGCCACAGTCAGGAATAATTTTATTAGCTAATCCCTGGAATGGGAGAGGTGCTCTTTCAAAATCAGTGGTGGGTCACCTTGTTTCCCAAAGCAAGACTGATAACTCTTGTAATTTCAGCTGAGTGCTTGTAGCCACCAATGCTATTTTTATCCATAAGAATTTGTGACCTTTTAAAATCCTGAATTAGTGAGTGTTCTTTGCTGTCCAGTTGAGGAGAAAAATGAAATAGACTGCCAATCAACTTGAGATCAATGACAGTGCTGACCTAAAGGTTTCAGAAGATTCCCCACTTTCAGGTCTACCTTCTGAGAAAGGTAGGGCAGAACGAGCACTAAGAGAGAAGACGGGAAAGTATAAAAACACCTCCACCTTCATCTTATAATGGCAGAGAAATTCCCTCAGAGTTCCACATCGCAAGACAGTCCATAAGTAACATTTGTTAAGAGGCATATGGTGACCCTCGGTACTTGGTTGGTTTTCCTTTTAAAAGCAAAGGAAAGTTTCCACAAAGTGGACTTATTCTTGCTTCACCTGAATACCACATCCTTTAAAATCTAATTAATTCACTCTACCTTCCCTGACCGATGCTCTTTCAGAGTGAGTTTCTCCTGCCCTACATTCCCACAGCATTCACCTACTTATTGATCCCACAATGCACATCCGGGGCTCACCACCGGGACTCTACACCTCAGGGAGAGAAGAAAACAAGGCTTCCACTTTGTAACTCTCCCAGAGTCTCGGACATAGGAGAAAACAATCCATAGAGTGACTCGGCACTTGTAAGTCAGGTCGCCTAATATATGTAGAACACCTTGTAGTGTTCAGCCCATCTCTGTCACCTGATCAGATCCTCACAGCAAACCTGAGACTCAGCATATTATTATCCTCATCTTACAGAAGGGAAAAACTGAGACTCAGAAAGGGTCAGGTATGTCCCCCAAAGTCCGATTAAACACCAATTTGTACTTCCATATCTAAGTGTTTGAAATCGGATCCCAAATCTTCCATCTTTTACTGTTGGTCTTTCCATTGACCCACGTTATATAAAGCCTCAAACTGACAACTCAGGCTAATCACTACATCATACAGCACATGCCTGCAATTCAAGAATCTCCCAATTCCACACTCTTAACACCACGAGTGTGTAGTGTTCACCCAGCACTGCGATTAAGAACATGGGTTTGGGACCAGACCACCCTCAATTGGGGGGTAGGCCCAATTACTAAACTCACTAGCTGTGGGGCCTTGCACTACTTCCCCGATCTCTCAGCCTCACTGTCCTCACCTCTAAAGAAGGCCGTCCTGGATGGTTCAAGGGGTGATGGCAGGCAATTGCATAAGTGCTTAGCACCCAATCCCCCCAACAGTTAAAGTACTTAATAAATGGTTTCCATTACTTGTATTATTCATGCAAATGTGTTTATATTCTACCATGCTTACTTCTAAACACACCTAATGATGAGTAACTTGGCTCATAACTCAAGAAGGGAGAAATCAGGACAGAGGGAAAAGCAACTCATCGATCTTCAAAAACATTCACCGTTGAGGTCTTCCTAACTCATCATTCCATCTGCTATCCCAGCCCTACACAATGCTACTTCTTGAAAACACCCACAGTTCCAGGGGCAGCACATAGTTAATGATCACTATGGAATTTCCCTGAGGCCACTGGAATGTGGATTAGGTCCTGGGCACATTCTACTGATGTACAGATAACCACGGTTCAATGGGGAATGGATTCAGAAAAACTGCTAGCAGTCTCCTGGGCCTCACCTCTGCACTAATTCCATCTAGTTCCCCAATGCTGTGTGGCCACCCAAAGTTTCCATTTCTTCTTCTACCTCTCACTCCTATCTTCTTGTTTTCGTGTCATTTTCAGTAAAGAACACTTACATGGCTCCACTGAGGACAACATGAAATTACAGTCAGAAGTGCTGGGGTTCTCAAGGTGTTTTGAGATGGATTCTGCCTGGTGGCAAAACCAATACCCAGGAAGTTCTATGAGCTGGAAAGTGGGAACCACAGAAAGAGAACCTACCTCCCTTTTTAAGTGAACTCAGAATAGCCTCTCAGCCTACACAGAGTGTATCACTTAATGAGCTTAGATCATTGGGCTTTAGAAGATTCGGCAAACTTTACATTGTTTTCAGAAGACTGATTTTCATCATTATATATACTTTTTCTCATATACTAAAACATGTAAATGTTTACAGCTATTAGTCTTAAAATCTAATTATGGAGGGAGACTTGACTTGGGTGGTGAACACACAATACAATATACAAATGATATATTATAGAATTGTAC
>VMDR010002809.1:0-83080 GCA_007922815.1 Macrotus californicus
AAACAGCCAATTTTCCTAGCAACATTAATTAAATAATCTATTCTTTCCCCTACTGATCTGAAATTTACCATTATCACATAATAAATATTTACATACACTCAAATCTTATTATTTTACTTTCAGTTCTGTTCCAATTATATTTCATTTCACCAGCCACTAAACTAAATTGTTTGTAGTGTTAAATTATTTTTATAACCCTTTATAACTTTTTACTGTGTAAATCTCCCTTTTATTACCTTAGAATAATTTTTGTCAAGTTCTAAACAGCAATTCCTAAAGGATTTTGATTGAAATAACATAAACGTATAATCAATTTGGGGGAGAGCTGACATATTTACACAATTAAACTTTTCCATTCAGAAACATGGTGCTTTTCCAAACAATTACATCTTCTTTGATGTGCCTCCATGTTTTATGCCTTCATGTAGGTCCTGAATTTATCATCATCCTCAGCTCCAAGCTTTTAAAAATACTCTGCCCTATTATGATTGGGATTTTCTTTGTTCTATATATTACAACTCAAAAATTGCTTGTATAAAAAAGCTAAACATTTTTTGAAATTCATTTTCTTTCTGTCCCTGAAGCCTCTTGCTAACGCCAATGGCTTTTTTTTTCCTTTGATGCCCCTGCATCCATTTTTTAGAATACTAATCACACTTGTTCAGAGGGCTATGTGCTTCGGTTCTCAGAGTCACAGCCGTTTTTCATTGTTGAAGATATTTTTCCCCATTGACTTAGGCTGGAGGTATATCCTTCACCCAGGGACTCTGCCTTCCCTACTTCACAGAACCTCTCACCTGACCTGTCCACATGTGATCTAGCGTCTATAGTCTTCCGGTTCATGAGGTTTGGATGTGATTTGTTCTAGCGCAATATGACTGCGTGAGGAAGGAGGACTGGGAAGTCCGTGGTTCGGGGAAGCCCACTGGGAAGACTGGATCTACCCAGGCTGTGGACATGAGCCCAATCTGGCTCATCAAGAGAATATAACAAATGCGGGTTCCACCCAGGCTTCCAGGGTACTTCAGTTCAAGCTGGTGGTAGCACAGGACCACACAGGCATTCAAGTCAAGGCATAAGGAGACTGGGATGCTAAGAGCCAGACCCTGGATGATGAGGGAAGTAGCAACAGCTTTGCTGCATTTCAGGAAGAAGAAAGGAATTTCAATCTCAAGAATACTTTGGTCTGACATATCAAGATGAGTTCAGTATCAACAGTGTCTCCTGACCCATGTGGCTTGGCCATGACTCTTTGGCCCTATCCAGAAACCACAGATATCTTATTAGTCAAGGAAATTGCGCCCATCACAGGCAAAGCAGAAGTCTCATATAAAGACCCAGGAAAACAGTTTTGTATTAAGAGAGATTACAGTTCAGACTTTGCCCGGAATGAGTGCAAGCCAGGACTGGCCAGCAGGCTGACTTCAATTTCCACCATCGGGAGGGACAGTCTCCTAAAACACAGCTGAGTCACAGATCTGAATAGACTGAACCTGTGGCCAAGGACATCTGCACAGGACTAGGTGGGAAAACAGGATGATTCTGTACTTCCTCCTCTCAGTCACATACGTGTACAAAGTGACAGCAAGCCGCTTCTGTCCTGCCAAGTCAAAGCATTGGGAGTTGGACTGGGATGGCATGCTGCACCATCACTGCTCACAGTCCCTTTGTCACATCACGATTTTGAACCCCCTAGACTTGAACAGTGTTTGCCTGAAGAGTGAGTCTGTGTCTGGGGCACAGTGGTGACATCCCATCTACCCTTCTGTGCGTTTCCTTTCATTTGTTCATACATTCATTCATTCAGCAAATACGTGCCAAGCCTCTGCTCTGGCAGGTACCCTGGTAGGTAATGAGAATACAGACAAGAATGAGGCACACGCTACCCTCGAGGCACTTACCCTCTTCACACACAGCGTACGGACACCAAGACTCAGCAAGCTTGAACAACTCAAGAAAGGAAACCCACTAGTCAGGTCTGACCAGGGTTTCATCCAGGACCACCTAACCCTTCCATTCCGGCCACCCTGCAGAACTCACGCCACAAAGTTTTCCAGGCACACGGTGACAGAATGGAAGGAGCAGACCCTTCCTAACACTACCACCTAACATGGGCCTCGCACCCATCACAGGCATGACACCCTGAAACAATGAAACAGACCACCCAGAAGAAATGATCCCACCTGCCCTCCACCCTCCTCCTTCCTCACAGGCCCTCAGACAGAGCTTAAAAAGTCACGTGGCAGTTAAAGCGACCACGGGGAAAGTTTCTGAAATCTCTATGTACTGCTCATTAGCATACACCTCGGAGAGGGCTGATAAAGTTCAGAGCTTATCTCCAAGCCGGCTTGCTCCCTCTCTGCCCAGAGCAGCAGCTGGGCTAGAGATCGCCTTCTTTGCAAGGAAGCAAATTAAATTACATTAGAGCAGTTATTCCAGTCCAAGCAACGGCAGCAGCACCTTCAATCAAATTAAGATCTTCAAATGAAAACAAGCAAATTATCTTCTGAAAACCTAATCCCACTGCCCAGTTAAAGGGCGCTTACCATTGAGACTTTCTGTGGCAACTCAACATAAACACTTCCGGAAGGGACCAGAGGAGGTGCCGCTGTACTTTTTGGCAGCCTGGAGCTGGGTCCTTAGTTTGTTGCTGTTCCACTCTTTCAGTAACATATCCAATAATGTACTTGACACATAAATAGGCCATTTCAGTGAATATGGTCATTGAAAACCTTTTCCAATAAGAGTATGTCATACTGGCTGTGCAAGAGTGTATTTATAATCACACAGCATGGTAGAATGGGGAGAATGCCAGGTCTTCCAGAAAATATGGCGGTTTGAGTACCATTTCACAGAGACTCCAGCTCCAAAGTGGACTAAAATGAACAAAAAGAAGTGGAAAAAATATATATATATACCATTAATGCTGAAACACGGAAGAGGCTCTAACTTCATGCCATAGATTTTAAGTGCCGACATGGACCAAAATAAAAGGAGACTGTCCATGCCCATCTTCCACTTCTAAGTGGGGCAGTGCTGGTGGAGGGAAAGTACGTTGAGTAAACAGGAAAGCTCGACCCTAGCTCCCACACTGAAGGGGATGAATCAGAAAGTACTGCCAAACACGGGATAGCCGTGAACCACCCCAGCGGGAGTTTGTTCTCCCCCCTATGGATTTGCAACCTTCCCTAATCCCTCCCCAGAACCGCCTGTTGAGCAGAAATCAGTTACTACCGTACAAGGGCTCAGAGAAAGACAAGGAATGGGCCTCGGAAAACAAAAAACAAAGCTCGTAAAACAGAATGACTTCTCATGAAAGTGGCTGGCTCACAAACAAACAGAAGCTGGGGAGGGACTCAATAGAAATGGACTTAGGGTAAGACTCTGGACAAACTTAGAGACAGAGACTAGAGACAAGGCTCCCGGTGGCTTTTGGGAAGACTCCGGTAATTTCCTCTCCCCTCAGAGGAAGAAGTCAAACTATGCCCAAATAAACAGGAAGAGTAGCAAAAGAAAATTCAGCATTCACTACCTGGATCAAATAACATCAAATAATATCACATAACCGACCCCACATATATATTCAAGTAGGAAAAATAATTAAAACCAGCCTAGGACTTAAATCTTACATGAGCATCGTGCTGGACCTCAGGTAGGTTTGACATGCAAAAAAAAGAACTCACTCTGGAAGAAGAGGTGCTCCAGGAAACATAAACAGACAGCTGCTTTGCAATCCTGGGGAAATCAAAGAGACTATGAACTCCTGAAATAAGCAATTCAAACGTGAGACGACAGGGCGGTTGTTTCAAGACTGGGTGCACCCGCTTCTGGACAGCCTCCAAAGTCGGCATGTTTCAGAGCGGACTGTCCCTTCACCCACACCTGACCCACACTTGCTGAACATGTGCTGGCCAAGTGTGTGACGATGGACACACCATCGGGGCTGAAAGGACCTTCATCTAGCCCCAGTCAATGACCAGACAGGGAAACCAAGGTCATGTATTTAGTCAGGTCATATATTTACTACATAAGCAGGAAAGAGGAGGAAGGGGGACACGGAGGGTAGAAGGAGAACGGAAAGGAGAAGCAGCAGTTGGGGGAAGAAGGCAATAAAAAGAGCATTGGACTAGCAGCCAGAAAACCCCCCACGATCAAAGCCGGGTACCTGTTTTCGGTTCTTTTGGGACTATGCCCAGGAGTGCAATTGCTGGGTCGAGTACTAACTGTATGCTCAAGTTTTTGAGGCCCCACCACACTGTTTTCCACAGCAGTGGGTACCACTTTGCATTCCCACCAGCAACGGACAAGGTTCCAATTTCTTAGCTCTGGCACTTTCCATGTTGTGCGACTTTGAACAAGTTACATCATTTCTCTGGGTCTCAGTTTCCGCATCTCGAAAGAGGAGGGGTTGGGACTAGCTAGCCCATTTCTGCGGCTGGTGGTTCATATCTGCACTCGCTTTCTTTCCAGCTGAGTCCGGCCAGCCACTGCCCACACCTCACTCCAGGAGCTCCCTGACAGCGTGAAGCTCTAACACATAAGCCCTGGCTCTGCTCCTTCTTACAGCTGAAATGATCTTAATGCGTTTTCCCCAACTTATACTCATGCGCTTCCATTTCCATCCCTATCTCTTAGTGTCCATTTTTTTTTCTCTTGTCTATTCTTTTAACCTTTTTGCAAGCATCATCTCATTCAGTCTGTCGGCTGTCAGCTTTTCTCTCCAAGCTTTTGCAGCGTTGCGAGATTCTTGGCTATTTCTCCACCCTCAGCTCATAACTATTTTTCCCTGGAGCTCAGCGACTGTTAAGTGGTCTTTGTGAAATCCTATTAGGATAATCTCCCTGTCCGTGTCCCCTCGCAGCTGGGCTGCCTCTGGAAACCTCAGCCGTCTCCCTTCCCACAGTCTGCACGTCGTGGGCTAGCTCCTGATTCACTCGACACCATCCTTGTTCACAAATGTGCTTACAAGGCTCTGAACCTGTGGACACCTGCAGCTCACAGACAACAGTTAAACTCACAGGAGACCCAGCTCAGATGCCATCTTTTGCTTCAGATGCCAGCTTTCTTCTTTACCTAGGACACCGCCCCCCCAACCTTCCCTCCATCCCCAGGGATGAGGAACCTGCCCCTTCTGTGCTTTTCCTGCTTATGTTTGTTTTTATCCTCTGTCACCTCAGACTGTGGGCTTCATAGAGGCAGGAGCTGGAGTATCTCATTCACAGCTGCACCCCTAATGCCTGATAAATTACAGATCCCTGATACATGTTTTTTGAATTAACAAATGAATGAGCTCCTCTCTTACACAGCTGATCATGCATCTGCCTATCTGACTACCCATGAAACCCAAAGCTCCCCTTGGGCACGCTGAGATTTACTTGCCATGGTAACCACTGTTAAAGAAAAATTACTCTGACGCTTGTTTTAATGGCAAGGAAGAATTTACTCCAGACTATTGCAACAGAGGTGTTGCAATGGGAAGAGAGATCAGGCTCAATTGTGAATACAGCAAAGACAGCTGGGGATTCACAGCCAAGGAGCAGAGTAAGGGGGTCAGTGGGTGGAAAATTACTAAGAGGATGGGGGGAATCTTGCACAACTGCCTTAGTAAGATTCTTGCTGAAGGCAAGCCAGGGTGATCAGATATCAAGGGTAAGGGGACTCTCGCTATTCTGACTTAGCAAGATTCTTGCTAAAACTGGGCTAGGTGGGCCAAAGACAGGATGGGAGAATGGGAGCTTTAGGATAAAGGGGCAAGGTCAAGGCCTGGTTGAGAAGGGGGATCTGAGGGATCTAACTGACACTTGGTCAAGGAGAGAGTCTTGGCTGCCCCAAAGTCTGGTGCAGTCCTGTCCTGTGTGTGGCTGGTGCTAACTAAATGCTTGTTTACTGAGCATCCACCCTCAGAGTAGCCCTGCTTCACTGGAGCAAAGGTTCAAAGCTCTCTCTCCTTCGTTCCTTCTTGACCTGAAATGGCAGGAGAAGGTGCCTTGGTAGATGACGTCCAAGGGGCTGGGAGTACAGGGGAAGGCAGCAGAGCGTGACAGAGCCATGTGAATGGAGAATGCACACCATTTTCCCAGCATGTCAGAGCTCTGATGCGTTCCCTGGCCACTCACCCCACGTGACCCTCTCAGCCATTCTGCCAGGCAAGTCGTCTACCTTCTTGTACTGTGGATGGAGAAAGGGACACTTTGGCAGGTCAGGCAACACGTTCCCAAATTTTTCACATTGCATTTACCTCTGATTATTTCCTAAATGAAATACAGTTCCCAAAAATAAAATTTCTGATGAAAGGTATGCACACTCTATGACTCCGACCAATATTACGTTGTCCTCCCTAAATATTGTCCCAGCTTGCACACCTACGAGCAGTGTGCAACTGCCCATTTCTCGAAGTCTCACCAACACTGAACATACGTCCAGCGGATCCCTTCTCTTATTGATCAGTAAGAGCTGTTTTCATATCAACGACATCAATCATTTGTTTTGTACGGTAAATACCAGAGCTTAGCTTACTGTGGATCTGTTCATCTTGTCTATGCAGAGACAAATATACAAGTTGTGTTTCCCTATTTGTTTCTACCTTTAGTGGTGACATCAGAAAACAGTCCTGCTCCCGAGGGTAATTTAAATGTTTACGCATGCATTACATATTTTACATATTGTGAATGTTCTCAGAGTTTCACATTCAACTGGAGCGTGAATGCACTTTGATATATGCATTTATCTGAAACGCATTTTGATAGAAGTATGAAGGACTTCACGGGCCCACACCCTTCTTGGGTTATCATCACGATTTCATTTTGATTTACCTCCCCGATTAGAAGTGTTAGGTTTAACATACACACACATCACTCTTAAGGATGGGTTTTGTTCTTTTGAGCTCTCTGTCTCCTCTTGGATGGGTGTGCGCTCTTCGGGCTCTTCGAATTCCAGAATATATTTCTAAAATTCCTAAGGAGAAGTTTTCCCCCATTACTCCCTCTCAGTATCTGCTTCATCATCCTGGGACCGCGTACTTTTCCAGATCAACTTTAAAATCGTTTTGGAAGATTGATTACAAATTTCTATTGTAATTCACATTGTGTATTTTAAATTAAATTGGCCAGCTTTAAAAACACAAAGTCTTCCCATCTAGGAAAGACATACATCCAGTTATTTTTTCCCCCTCAGTTTTGCTTTAAAGCTTCCTTGTAAAGGTCCTTCATACTGCCTCTTGTGTTGGTTCCTCAGCCTTTTATATTTTGGTTGCTTTTAGAAAATGAATCTTTTTCGATTACATTTCTCACTGGTTATTGCTAGGACTTAGAAATTGTTGATTTCGTATATTCATTCCTTAACTAATCACCTCACGGACTCTTATAATGGCTTCTAATAGTTTTTCACTTATTTCTCTTGGAGTTTTGGTAGATAACATTCTCTGCAAATAATAACTTTCTCTCTTCCTTTCCCATAATTATCCATCTAGTTCTGTGACTAGAAATCCCCAAGTGAATGTCAAATAATTTTAGTGATCATGAGCATCCTTATATTTTTAGAATATTGGATGGTGGTTTGGAGTAGAAGTGTTCTAGCACACTGAGAAAACAGCTTCCCGGGCCATTTCCAGGATGACAGGCACTCTCCATGCCTGCCACCTCCAATCCAGACCCATCCCCACTCTGCTCTGTTCTCTGGGGGTCCGACCTCTGCCGCAGCGTCTTCCAGCTTCCCTCACCCCCTGCTCTGGCTGAGGCTGACCAATGGCAGGTACTGGCAGAACACCAGAGGCTGGGAAGAATGCAGTTTGACAGTGGCCGTGGTCCTCTGTAGCACGGCAGGCAGCCCGGCCACACCATTCCCTACCGCCGTCGCCCTTCAGCCCCAGGAGCGGGAACAGCTTTCTGCTGCTGCCAGCACCTGGGTGCTTCAGTGTCCACTGTTACTTCCCCTCCTCGTGGTCCCACCTCCGCTTCGTCTACCCCTCTCCCTTCAAGCCCTCCGTATGCCACACGCTTCTCACCCAGAACCTGCATAAATTTTTTTCAGATATCTCTTCAACATCCCAAAATGATCACAATAATTGTCTCCTCTGTGACATTTAAACACTCATTCACTCATTTAAGAAAAAAAATGGAGTGCCTACGTTGTGCTAGATGCTGTGAGAGGCAATGAGACTAGAAGAGGGAAAAAAAAAGACAAGCTTTCTGTCTAATGTTCTCTTAGAAGAAAACAGACACAGAAACAATGAAATAAAATACCTAAACACTCCAATCGTGAGGAGGAAAGAGTGCTCTGATGAAGAATGACAGGGCAGATGTATTTGGATAGAAAGGTCAGAGGATAGTCCTCACAGAAGATGACATTTATGTGACAAAGAGCTGAGGAAGAGCCCTTTGGGAAGGGAGAATAGCACGTGCAAAGGCCCTGAGGCACGGAAGAGCCCGGCATGGCTGACCACCGACAGGAGGGCCACCAGCAAGGGGGTGGCGGTAGGTGGGAGACATGGAGAAGCTGGTAGGCAGGGGCTAGGTCAGTGGTGTCCACCAGAAACACAGCGCGAGGCACAGGGTCGCAGTGTTACGCTTTCTAGTGGCCACATTTTAAAGGGTAAAAAGAAGTAAGTGGAATTTACTTGAGTGTATTTCATTTAACCCAACTTATCTTTTCAACATTTTAATAACATAAACATTGATCAGATTTTATATGTATAACATGTATAATCAGACTATATATGTATATAGAGGGTCCAGCACAAATAACACCCCTTTTTTATTACAAAATCATAAGCATGTAATTCTGTAACATAACAGTATCACGCTCAAGCACACCATAGGACATTTTAGGTGAAATGTTCAAATTAAAACTATAAATTATCACATCCATATTACTACTTTACCTACCACACTCAAGCTGGTGTTACTTCTGCTGGACCTGGTATACAACACATATAATAAGATTTTATATGTGTGTGTGTTTGTATATATGTGTATATATGTACACACACACACACACACACATACACACACACACAAAGTTTTCGACATGTGGTGTATATTTCACATTTAAAGCACATCTCAACGTGGACTTCAAGTGCTCAGCAGCCCTGTCAGGCCGGTGGCCACGGTGTGGACCAGCACCTGATGGCATCATGCCCATCAGGCCTTAGTGACAGTGGAATTTGGCTGGGAGGGGCAGGGCATACGAGATTCATCACTACCGCTGCCAGCACCACGCACGGCACACAGTAGGTGCTGAGCGAATGTTGGCTGGACAGGACGACATACGACCTGCAGAACAGATGCCAGGGTCCGCAGGAGGGAGGCATCATCGAGATCACTCAGTTACCTGCTTTAGGAAACTGGGTCTCCTTTGGGTCCCCAGCCAAGAGAGGAAGTTGGGATCTGCCTGCTGGGTCTCCAACCTGTGGGGACCATTCAAGGTCGCCTCTCCTGTGCCTGGGGCACCCGGCCCAGCTGCTCCCTTAAATCAGAAAGATCACGTGGCACAACCCGCCAGGGAGCAGGAGGAAGGGAAGCCATTAGCATTCATTGTACACAGCTTTACATTTGGAAAAGCACCTCGAATGTGCCGATCTGCATCGCTTTGCTTCATTTTTCAATATTCACGAGTGTAATTGCATTTATTTTTCTCGTCAAGACTGCAAAACAAGTAATAATTTAGTACATTACAGCCCGTGTCGGCTGGGTTTACAGCCACAACACTTCTAATCTGCCCTCAGAGGGGCTGGTTGGGGAGGTAGAGGGGGGTGGTCTTTTTCACTGAAAGAAACACATTTCTTTGCAACAGAAAGCTTGGGCCCGGCTACTCGTCAACATCACAATGTCATTGGCAACAGCCAGCCCACACAGGGGTGCCCACTGAGCCCTCCACATGTTCGCCTACCTAAACTGCTTTTTACAGTAACAGGGTGAGGCAGACATGCACTCCCATTCCTGAGGCAGGAGAGAGTCAGGAGGGAGGACACTCCAGAGGTGCCCAGGGCTAAGATGAAGGACATCCATACAGGACAGAGACCCTGTTCTAAGATCAGTTGTTCCTGCTTTCTGGAAAAGCACTGGATCGTGGTGAATCATGAATGCACCTGCACAGAAGATGCTACGTGATCCCGCTTCATTATAATAGCATTACGATAAATTAACATTGTGCGACCCCCTTCTCTGATGGCCAATCAAGGAAAATCGCGGGAGACCATATGCGCGGTAGCTTTAAAGTAATGTAACTACTTGTACATGTACAGTAAAAGTCTGCCAAAACCAGCCAGGAAAATATCTGCCCTATAAGAATAGAATCCCTCCAGCCCCTGAGGTCAGTCTCTGCTCGGAGTTGGCCCACTCCCGTGTTCTGTGGAGGGTTAATAAATCTATCGTTTAATAAATCTGCTGTCTTTCTGCTATAAACTCTCAGTGTGTTCAGCTCAATTCTTTGTCCGCGACCACCAAGAACCTGGTTACCTGTGCCCACCTGTGCCATTCCTGTTTCACAGAAGAAGAGACTGAGGTTCAAAGAGGCCCTCAGTCACACAAGGTGACAGACTGGCAAACATCAGAGCCAGGGTTCAAACATGGTAAGTATGATAGGAAACCATGTGCTTTGCCCACAGTGCCATGTGGCAGTGCTCAAGCCCTGGTGAAGCCTGAGATCCTGCATGGTGTTGTCAGAAGAGCAGCGGGCATGGTCTTAAAAGTCTGTAAATCCAAAGGGCTTGCAGCAGCTGGCACTCCGGAGGTGAACTACTTCCCTGAGTCGACACTGCACACCCCTGCTGATTCTCAGGATCCGCACCCTTGCTGATGGGGACACCCCAGTACAGTTCTGTTTGTGATCACCCAGAAATGAGAGCAGGGAAGCATGGTCTAGCCCTGTGTTTGGGGGTCAATCTCCATGCTGTTTACATCCCCTTGAAAACAGAAGCCAAGCCCCCAAGGATGTCAGACTGTAGGGCCCAAATGCTCATGAGTGAATGAGTGACTTTAAGACTGGTCAACAGGACCTAGCCCTACACGTTCACAGACGTGTCAAACTTGTTTCCTAAGTAAGATGAAAGCAGCAGACGTGTCAATGATGGTGGCAATGCCCTCATCTCCTCTCCCCCCCTAATTATAACACATTGGCTGCGGACAGAGTGGCACAAAGAGCAGGTTCTGCCCTAGAGGATCCGAGTGGGGTACGTGAGACCCATGTAAACCTCAGATCTGAGTCACAGATGCTTTGTTGTAGTGGGGCCTCCCTGGGGTCTGGGCCCACCTCTCCAGCTCTCTCCACAGCGGAGAAGGGGCTCAGGGTCACTGCAGAATCTGAAGAGTCGGGAGCCAAAGTGGATTCAGGAAGTCCCTCCAGCCCCAGGGCCAAGGTGCTCAAGTCCGCAGCAGACACCTCCTATCACCCCTGCCCCTTCCCTGAAGAGTCAGGACCCCTTCCCAAGTCCTGGCATTGGCAAGTGGAACCCTTCGGGCAGGCTCTCTTGCCCTAGGCCAGGGCTAAGGTGGTCAGGATGGACCACTTAGGGACCTGTGGCTGAGCTTCC
Source organism: Macrotus californicus (assembly GCA_007922815.1). NCBI lineage: Eukaryota > Metazoa > Chordata > Mammalia > Chiroptera > Phyllostomidae > Macrotus > Macrotus californicus. Next base: position 11,528 of record VMDR010002809.1, read on the forward strand.
TCAAGCATGTTGGGACAAGGGACTTCCAAGAGCCACAATGTGCTTCAAAGGCCAGTTGTGGGGGGATGACCAGTGTCTCACACCATCTTGTCTCACACACACACACACACACACACACACACACACACACAGGGAGTGAGAGAGATTGAGAATTAGTTCAGGCCTGACAATTCCTTGGGTTTTCCTTCCGCAAAGATAGGTTAACCCAGCATCCCCACGGTGAGTCCCAGCTGAGACAGGGCAACAAGGAGACACATGGGCAGAGAGGACCCCCCATGTGCCCACGTGCCCCTGGGCCAAACATTTTGTCCTATGTTTTCATATATGACCTCATTTAATCTCCACCTTCTCCAACAGTATCACCTTCATTTTATAGGTAAAAGAAAACCCTGAGCCATGGAGAAATCACATAGCTTTGGTGAAGGTTCTCCATGTATACCCCTCTGGCTGAAGTGCCCATGAACTTGGCATATGTACCCTTTCCTAAACTCAACCATACAGAGAATCAAAGACAGAGATTATTGAAGTTTCACTTCCGATGCAGGAAAGTGGTCCTCCATGTATACCCCTCTGGCTGAAGTGCCCATGAACTTGGCATATGTACCCTTTCCTAAACTCAACCACACAGAGAATCAAAGACAGAGGTTATTGAAGTTTCACTTCCGATGCAGGAAAGTGGTCTTTTAATTTGAGAAAATCACCTTTCTGCTATTGCTTTCCATATTACAAAGTCTGAAGACTCAGCTCCTCCATTTACTACTAATTTTCGGTAAGTTACCTAACACTCTGGGCCTCGGTTTCCTCGTCTGTAAAGCAGGGGTCATAACAGTACCAGAGCTGTGGAGGTATTACATGAGCTAAAAACACATGAAGCCCCAAGAACACTGTCTGGTAAGGAGCACACGCGTGTTAGGTTAATAAACAGCGGTTACTATCCGTTCCTATCATTACAGAGACTTTTCTTCAAAGTCATCATCTGCCCCATTGACATCCGGGCCTGTCACTGACTTATATCATCTTTACTTCCAATGGCACTATTTGGATAAAACGGTTTTTGACTGCAGGTTGATGTCACAGAAAACTCACCTCCCAGGCAAGCATCAGTGTGAGTATCAGAACAAACATGTTCTGTTTGTCTGGCACATGTATGTTCTGATCTGACCGCAAAGATGCTCTGCTGCTTTCCAAGCCACCTTCATCACTCGTCATGATTTGAACACACCCTCCAGAGTAATACCAAACTTGTCTCCAGTGCCTTGCCTTTTACTTCCTATCAATTCTGCTATCACCCTAACCAGCCCAAACTGGCACTGGCTGGGGCCACTGCAGGCTAATGTAGGTTCCTCTGTTAATTTTGTAGCCCGAAGTTTACGGGAGACCCTCCCGCTATATGAGATGTTTCATAAGAATTCCAAGAGGCATTGGGAGAAAAAAATCTTGCTTTTTACTTGGGTTTATGGGGTACGGTTTGATTTTCATCACTTCTTCTCCCACCGCCGTTTGTTGGGTGTTGGTTAAATGAGCCACGGAGCACCGTGCGGCCCGGGGAGGTGGACACCGGATCCAAGCACAGTGGCCTGGAGAGAGACCAGTGACACAAGTCTGGGCACTACGAGCCGAGTCCTCACCTGAATTCTCAGGAGGCACTAGAGAGCCGTGGTTGAGAGCACAGACTGTGTGACCCGGACTTCCTGCTGGCGAATCCTGCCTCCCCCACAGACTTACTATGACCTTGGGCAAGTCAGTCAAGCTTTTTGTGCCTCCATTTCCCCCATTTGTAAAATGCAGGGAATGATACATCAGAGTAGTATTGTAAGGACTAAATAAATTAATATATTTAAAGTGCTTAGGAGAGTATCTGCTCCATAGTAAGCGCCCTATAAATATCACTTCCTTATGATTATGGCTACTATTGGGACAGACATACATTCTTTCTTTGTTTCCCTCCCTCCCACTGCTCCCTCTTTCCTGTTCCCCTCCCCACCTGTCCCCTCCACCACTCCTCCCCGTTCTCTGTCCTCTCTCCCTCTCAACATACATCAGTCTGTTAATAGCAATATCGGAGGAAGCTGAAATGGGGCTGGAGAAAGTTAACCTACATGTACTAACTCAGCAATCCCTCAAGAATAAATACATAATATTTTATCATTAAAAGGAGAAGAAAAAATGTATTGACTCAACAGTGGTTCAATGAAAACCTAAGAGCTTATAGCTTTAAGCCAATCAATAATAATATCAGTCCTGATTAAGGGTGCTTAAAGGCCCATATGTCCAGAACAGTTTAACGTAAGCATCACATTGCAGAAACAGCAGGTCAGATTTTGGCTATGACACATTTTTCCGACGGGGAGCCTCTTCCAGAGGTCAGAAGCAAATCTATACTTGTGAGTATGTGCCAAACCCCAGAGAAAAAGCAGGGCAATCCCCAATCTCCCTTTATTTGCCCCAAGGATCAACTGCAAAGCAGAGGAGCCCTGACCAGGCAAGCCCTGGGACCATGCAGACCTGCCAGACCACAGAACCATCAAGCTCAAAGGGGGTGCTGGACACATGGAAGCCATAGGTGCCCCAGGTAGAGAGAAAATGCCAAAGAAAGCAGCAGCCTGTCCAGGGTTCTCTCCACAAGTTGTTGATCTCACTTTCTTCTTGACTTTCCAATAACCCTAATGACCATTTCGTCCATACATGGACCCCCTGCCCTGTGTGAAGCCCCATGCAGGGCACAGGGAATTCAGCAATGAGGGGACCCAGGCCCTGGAGGAGCCCCCAGCCCCAGTGGGGAATCAGAGAAAACGCATTGTAAAAAACTCGGCCACAGAAGTGCAGAGGAGACGTGGGGAAGGGATAGGGAAGGCCTGCGGGAGCAGGGCATCTGGACAGGGTGTTGACGTAAGAGAAAGGGGACAGGAGGTGCCTTCTAGCCAGAGGGGTCAGCAAGTGCAAAGCATAACCGCGTGACCTGCAGGGCTTATGGGTGAAAACAAGAGACATCAACCATGATTGTCTTTGTCAAAAATAGGAATGTTCTGGAAGAAGACTGGGAGGCTCATCGTGAGCCAGAAGCCAGAGGATCAGGCTTCAAAACGAAGCAGAAACTAAGGCATATGTGGGAACCAAGAAGCAGACAGCAACCTCTGTTATCACAACGTCTCGTGGCCCAGACTCCCCCCCCTCCACTGCGCACTCCACTGCACTGGCCACTGCTGGCTCATCCTTTCTAGACCGGAAGTGCTGGGCAGGAGGGTCCAACTGGCGTCATCCAGGTCTCAAGTGCAGTCACATCCAGACTGTCGGGGATTGTGAATCTCTGGCCCCTTCACCTTCCACTGGGCTCCACACTCCACCAACAAATGTCAGACTTGATGGGAGATTCCCAAAATTGGGCAGCAGGGTTAAAGGCTGGGGTCCCAGAGCAAAAAGCACAAGGGCCTCTCTCACTGATTATGTGGAAGAGGGAGGGGACAGGGCAGAAGAGGGGGCTGAGGCTGGGGACAGATCATGAGAAAGTCCAACTATTAATAAGGGTAATTCGTTTAACACACAATCACTGCTACCTTCTAAGTCCCGGGCATTGGGGGCTGCTACTCATATGAATAAACTAGTGCCTCTGCCTATAAGAGGAACAGAGCTAGTTCAGTACAGACTGTGAAGAGGCTGGTATTCATCCAGTAAGCACCGGAAAACCCATTCTGCCTTTTATACCTGATGTCCACCTTGACCGGTCAGTGCGTGGACCACTCTGGCTGGTTACTATTTTGAACACAATTCCTGCTCCTCCCCAGAAGGTCTCCATCCAGTGTGCAAAGAGCTATAACTCAGCGCACTCAGGACCATCACCGGGTCCTGACTTGTGCTAAGAATTCACAAGGCATTTCCCCAACATCGACTCAAGGGCAAATGTCCAGGATCCCACGTTGGGCACGTGGATAATATTCCTCCTTCAAATCTCAAAAGAGGAGATGGCTTCTCTGAACTCCCAGGACGGTGGCCCATGAGATGACATGTGAAAGAAGACACCGGACCCAATTCCTGGTCACAGCGAACACATAGGAAATGCCAGTTCTCTTTAAAAAAAGGCAAGGGCTCCTAACTCTGGCGTGAGTCCTAACATAGAAAAGGTAGTGTGGCCGGGGTGCTGACGGGTGATCAAGCCAGTAATAGTTTCCTAGGGCTGCCGTGACAGATCGCCACCAGCTGGGTGGCGTCAGGCAACAGAAACGTGCTCTTTCACACCTCTGGAGTCCAGGAGTCTGCAATCCGGGGGTTGGCAGGGACATGTTCCTTCCAAAGGCTCTGGAGAGACTCCTTCCACCTTCTGGCTTCTGCTGTCTGTTGGCAATCCTTGGCACTCTTCCCTTAAAGATGCATCACTCCAGTGTCTGCCTGTGTGTGCACGTGACCTACCTGTGCGACTGTGTGTCTCCTTCTTCCACCAGTCGTACTGAGGGCCCAGTGTGACCCGTGTGACCTCATCACAACTCGATCACATCTGTAAGTAATTATTTCCAAATAAGATCACACTCCTAGGTGCCTGGGTTAGGACTTCAACTTATCTCTTTGGGGAGCACAATGCCACGCATGACAGACCCCACACCATAAATATCAGCAGTTAGAACAAAGCAGGAACACACAGCCAAGGGCCCCGTGGCAGGAAGGAGAAGCCCAGGACTCTCCTGAGACTGCGTCTGCTCCCACGGCAGGCTGACGGGTGGAAATATTCCCTGCGTGTCTGTTCTCCCTGGACTCTTCCCAATACCTGCCCCTTCCAATCAGGTAACCAGCTAAGATGCTGTTTCTCTGCTCCAGAAATTTTTGCTGGAGACGAGAAGCTGCCCGGTGTTTTCCAAGTTTAAACTTACTGGAGAGATATGCCGCGGGGCCCAGAGAGCTTGGGCCAAGGCAGGTGTGGTTTTAAAGGCTGAGAAAGAGAAAGGACAAGTTCCCCCATCCTGGGAAGGGGGAAGAGATGGATCTGATGGCCCCACACTGCTTGGTGGCAGTACTTGAGGAGGGGACAGGCGCCAGAGGGGCTGCTGGGTGTCGCACCTGGGCTGGCTTGACCGGGGACGAGGGCTCCAAGCCTGGGGAAGAGGCCACAGAATTACGAGACCCAAAGGAAACACGCGAAGTGTGACAGTGAGCTTCTCGGAGGAAACCACAGCGGCCTGTTTAAGCGCCCAGAACATTGGTAGACCCATCGAGAAAGGGGGAACATAATGACTGAAAAGATCTAACTCCATGGAGATTCAGGGTCAGGGTCAAGTTGACATAAATGCAGTATTTCTTGTGCACCTGGTTTTCAGCCTGAGATTCAATCCAAATTCGTTCCAACACTTAAAATAACATCCTGCAAGCACTAGAAGGAAATAGAAGGGAACCTCCAAGCCTCATCACCTCTAACTTCAGCTCTTTTAAAATGACCCTTATAGCACTCCGTCCGGCCCCCCAGAGACCCTCCTGTGGGGCCCTGGGCTGTTCCTCAGGATGAAGCTGTGGAAACCCTGCGGAGGCCAGGAGGGCAGAGCAGGGAGCCAGGGGTAGCTCCGTGGAAAAGAGAGGGGCCTGGAGAGAAGGGACCCTCTGCGACAGCCCCAACAATGATGAGGTGCCGGGGAAGACTAGATCTGAAGCCTGGAGTGCTAGCCCAGGACTTTCCCCACAGACAGGCCATATTCCCCACAGAATGTGACCATGGTGTGTGTAGAACACTGAATCAGCAGAGCCGAGGTGGAGGAGGTGCTCAAGCCCTGGGGGTGGCACATACCCTGAGGATGGAAAAGTCTCTCTGGGCCTCTCAGGGATGCACAGCAGACCTCCTGCTGGAAGGTTCACCTGGCCAAAGCAGCACCTGGTGGCAGGTAAGCTTGCAGGCGGGAGCACGGTTCTAAGTTAGACTTAGGCTTTATGAACTAGAAAGGAACGAAGGGGAACCAGCACTGATTAAACCCTGTTATATGTGGACACTTGACACCCTCATAGGCAACGTCCCATTTAACTCTCACACTGGTTCCCACGGTAAAGACGAGGAAACTGAGGTGGAGGGATTCAGGCCCCAGAGGTGCTGGGCTACGGCAGAGGACTAGAATAAGCTGACCTGCAAACACATCTATGATGAGGACTTTGAAAGGCAAGAACAGGGCACTGTGAGTGAGACAATGAGAGTTTTCCCTTAAAAAGACCAACAACGGACGATCCCCTTGAGGAGGAGCCACTGGAGCTGAGGCCTCAAGAAATCAGCCATGTCAAGAGGGGAGACAAACCCCAACAAGAAGGAACAGCACGTGCAAAGGGCCTGAGCCAGCAAAGAACCCAACAAGGAACTGAAAAATAACCAGTGTGTCTGGAGCATTTTAAGACAGAAGAAAAGGGGCTCAGAGAAGACTCTGTCACACAGGACTGTGTAGACCACGGCATGGAGTTTGGAGTTCATCCCAGGTGCCTGGGGAAGCCACCCGAGGGAGAAATGCCCAAATGACGCGGTCTCACTTACCCCGAGTCTAACACAGATCCTGTCACATACAAGCGGGTCAGGAAAAGGTTATGGAAGCACATAAATAGGCTCCAGCTCGGTTTCCAAAGGGAGGGAGACTGCTGGCTTTACAGAAGGAAAGTAAGATTTCAGCCTTTGCCCATGAGAGGAACCAAACAATTCCGCCTAATCCAAATTCACGTTCATGCCTCTCTGCCTAAGAGGCACACAGAGCCACCAGAACCCACAGGCGCATCATGACAATAATTTCAGAAATCGTTATCAAATGCCTGTATTTAGAAAAGCTCAGAAGATTGTATTCGCACAATCTAATATTTATGAAATGACACTCTGCCGTAATGAGGGGATGAGAAAATTAAGATTAGAAGCCACAGTTGTCCCACTGGGGGGCGGTGGGGAGAGGGGCACGGTGAAGAAAGCAGCAGCGCCACTCAGCTTTCCAGAACCTTGGTTTTCCCATCTATAAAACCGAAGGATGGCGGCCAAGACAAAAATGTGTGGTCGGGAAAGAGAGAGCTACAGGCATATAATGTCTTTATCGGTCATCCCTTCATTTAAAAAGATGTAATAGAGACTACTTGCCTGCCTGGATGCATCCATCCAGCGAGAATGTTATTTAGCGCATGTGAAGGGTGATGCAGATATTAAGAAAGGGAGATAAAGCTGGGAACAGGACCGCCGGGGTCCCTGGCCACATGGAACTTCTCATCGGGGGTAGAACATACATTGAACAAACAGCATCAGCTGTGGGGCATGTCACTGAGGAACAGTGCAGGGCACAATGGGAAACACGCCCCGAGATCTGGCCCAGATCAGGGCATTTAGGGAGACCTGCCCATAAGGAAGTGATGTTTAAGCTGAGACATGCAGGGAAGTACAAGAGAAAGGGGTGGGGAGAAAGGTTCCATGAAGAGTGCTGATCTCATGTGAGTTTCTGAGGCAGAAAAGGGCACAGAACATTCTGGAAACCTACAGAAGTCAGGGTGACGTGAGCACCGGGGGACTGGGACATGGAGCGGCTGGAGGTAGGGGCAGGACCAGCCATGCAGGGTCTTGGACGCCACAGCGGAACATTGGGGTTCTCTCTGGAGGCCACAGGAAGCCTCAGGAAGATTGTAAGCAAAGCAAGGTGGGGACAATAAAGGGCAGAGGTAACATGAACAGGTCCAGATTCTAGAACAAGCTCTTTGGCTTCTGTGGAGAGAGAGGATAAGAGTCAAAAGAAGCAGCCAAGAAGCCTGTGAGAAAACCTTCCAGTTACCAAGGCGAGAGCTGATGGTAAATGTGCACCAGGCCAGCGGCGGCGGAGAGGAAGAGAGGTCCTCAGGAGGCAAAGCGGCAAAACCAAATGGCTGACAGGCAGAGAGGGTACAGGAGGGGAAGAGAGGAGTGCAACCCCTAGGTTTCTGAATCAGCACCAGAGTGGACAGAGTGGCCTTTCCTGAGACAAGGAACTAGAGAGTGAGCAGACGGGGAAGGAAAATGGATGAATCAAGAGTCTGTTTTGGAGATATGGAGTGTGGACAGCCTATGAGAGCCTCTGGGGCTTCAGGTGCACTCACCAGGAGCAGAAGGAGCATGTAAACATGTAAACACACTCACACACATACACACACAGACCTGGATTTATTGGCCAGCATCAAAGACAGCCACGCAGAACAGAGCAGATGTGGTGTGCTTCAGCCCAGGCTCTCTGGATTCTCAGGGTCCCTAAGGGGCTGAGCGATTCTGTCATTTAAACCAAGACACTTGGAGACTACAAACTATAATGGGGCGACAGGCACAGAGGTTGTCCCATGGTCACCTTAGTAATGAGTGTGTATCTTTGTTGGTGACTCTGCCCATGCAAAGAAAGGCCCTACCAGATGTGAAGAGCTCAATTCTGTACCAGAGCACATCTTTATTGCATCTGCGGCTCATGTCCACACTCAGAGGAAACTGCTCCAAACAACTGACACCCCTCACGGGAACTGTACAGAGCTGTCCAGCAGCTCCTCGCTTTGGACCCAAACTTAAGGGTCAAGGAGGCCACAAGGAGTGTAACCTCCTCTAGACGTTGCTGAGCATCCTCTCCGTCTTTAGTTTAGTGACATCTGGAGAATCCCTCTCCCCATGACCATCTGGGAAGACAGGGCACAGTGCACCGTGTAGGTCTAGAGTCCAATTAGGTGTCTGATGGTATCTGAGGCCACGGGCGAGGTGTGATGGTTGACTTCATGATGCCCAAACAGCTGGCAGAACCTTATTTCTGGGTGTGCTTGTGAGAGTGTTTCCAGAAGACTAGCATTGAACGGGTGAACTCAGTAAGGTAGGCAGCACTCCCCAGTGTGGGTGGGCATCACCCAGTCCCTAGGGCCCCACCCAGAACAGAAAGGCTGAGGAAGGGTGAATTTGCTTTCTCTGCTTGAGCTGAGATGTCTATGGTCTTCTGCCCTCGGACACTGCTGCTTGTGGTTCTCGGGCTTTCCCACTCAGATCAGCGCTCGCACCATCCACCCCCTGGTCCCCTGGCCTTCAGACTGAACCTGACTCTTCAGCTTGCAGAGGGCCGGTCACAGGACTTCTCCCAGGGCCACTCCATAAGCATGTGGGCCAATTCCTATAACAAATCTCCTCTTCTGTGTGTCTCTCCCTATAGCCTATAGGTCCCGTTTCTCTCTAGACACATGCAAAGGGTATCAAAGGAGCCTGCAGAGCTCCAGCGTTTAACGTCCAGGGTGAGTTGACAAAGGAGCCTGAGAGTGAGCGCCAAAAGGGCTGGTAAAAAGCCAAGACAACGTGAGGGTCAGAGAGAGCCCCTGGTCAGGGAGGAACCACAGAGGGTCACTTGTCCTGACAACTGTCCCAGGGATCACATTTTACAGAGAGATGATCTTAAGGTCCTCAGAGTTATAATTCTTCCTGCCTCACAGCATCAACTCACCCAGGCCTACCCCAGCCTGCACGTGCTCTCCTGGAACACACCTCCTCCAGGTGTACCTCCCCTGGAGCACACCTCGTTGGCCTGCCCCCTGCAGGCAGCCATCAAGAATGCACATTGCAGCCTCAGCCCCATGGGTTTAGGATAAGCCTGGTTTTCAGGATGTCTGGACATTAACTTTATAAGTAATATTGCCACCGTGCAAGTTTCCCTATGTATATACAGGTCTAAAAATAAAAAATACGACCTCAAATTCTTCAGAAGCTCCTTCTTCCCCAGAAATCCCACTATTATCTGGCTCCCAGGCAAAATCCAGTGATGCCCTACTTGGAGCTAAAGCTCAGAATCTCACAGCTAAATGAAATCCTAAAGGTTCCTGAATGCAGGTAACACGTGACTCTTATACCACATTCTTAAGAATTCACTCAGCCTTCTTTGCATACCTCTGGAGATGGGGAATTTACTACCAACGAAGTTATGCACTGCCCTCTCAGAGATCCTATCAGATAACATTCCACCACCATTCCAAACACAGTGGGTCACCTACCTGTGGGCACAGCTGGGTCCAGCATTGGCTTCTCCCACGTGTTAATCTGCTCCCAGGTGAATCCATTGGTCCCCAGGGCCACGCTATAGCCGCAGTTGCTGTAGTGCTCATCAAAGGAACAGCCGCCTGCAAACAACAGAGATATGGGTAAATACATCCTCATGTCTGCGGCGTGGTTCGTTACCCTTGTCTCATCGGCTCTTCATTTACAGCTTTGAATTTTAAACTCTGGAGAAGATTCAAAAAAAAAAAAAAACCAAGCAAATTGGATTTTTATATTTGCTTTGGTGCTCTCAGGAAAGGCGCTGGCAGCTGCAGGTCTCCCCTATTTTAAACAGTTAATAAGGCTAGTTACATTGATTTCAATCTTCCTTCCCGAGAAAGTAAACAGCAACGTCTCATTCTAAGTAGGAGGCCATGAACGCCAGGCCATGCCTCTGTGATTGCTTCCTGCAACAGGGAGACACGCTGCGAGGTGGCGGAAAGCGCCATGTTCGGAGTCCGGCAGAACCAGACATGAATCTCAGCTTTGCAAAGCTGGGTCGGCTCAGCCCCAAGGCTTCTGCCGTCAAGTCTGGGTCTCGGTTTCTTCTCCTGTGATGGAGAGGGCAAGGTCCACCTGACAGAAACACCATGAGGATTAAAAAAGAATGACATATGAAAAGTAACCAGCACAGAATACGTTCTGGACATATACCTCCTCCCCCCACAAAAGCAATTCTTGAAAAATCATTTTCATAAAGTAGAAATCAAATTTGTGAAGAATTATACAATCATGCACCTGGCAGATGAGAAAGTGAATGTTGACAGTGTTCAAAGCTTTCCCCTGTGAAATCTAAGCCAGCCACTATTTTACAATAAGCTGCGTCTGTTCGATTTTGACAAGGATTTACTGAGCATGTGCTACGACCTGGAAGCCCCTCTGGGTGACACTGGAAATGCCAGTCCATCCAGAAAAACAGGAGCCTGCACTATCCCAGAGGAGGCAGGCTGATCAGGGCTGGGAACGACATGAGAATCTCCAGGGATGGAGAGCAGGAGGAAGGGCACTCCAGGGGAGCCGACAGGATATGCAGAGGTGGAGCAACACCTGGCCTGAGCTCTACAGCGGCGTCCTGACTGCCCCCTAGACCCAGTTTCACGCCAGTCCATCTCCTTCACTGCCCCTTTCTTGTCTCCTTCATGTTCGGATCTCATCGCATCACCATAAACACCCACTGGGTCCCTGTCACACGTCCAAACGTGGCTCGGCTTGAGGTACCGAGACCAGCCCCCACAGGCCCCCGCCTGTGTCTGCTTTTCTCAAGTAACATCACCGTCATCTCCATCAGCTGCAGAGGACAAAATCCCTCCTGTGCACCCCATGCCGGGATCCCCTCTGCATGCGGTGGTGGGAGTTCTGTCAATAGATTCAATACAGAATCTGGTCACAGCATCACTAAAGAAAGCCGATGAAGTCAAAGCTTTCTCCATCTCCCTTCCCTGCCATGCACGGGAACCCAGAAGACTGGACTCCAGCACCCTAGTGAGCCTCAGGCTGGGTGCAGGAGTGCTGAACCTCTCTTGGTAGTACAGAGGCTGGGAAGGGAGTTGCATATTAAATTGGCTTGCACTAAACAGTAACAGAAATGTGGGGTGTTTTGTGTGGACAGCTAGAGAATGACAGAAAGGAGAGGGAGTAAGAGGTCCAAGAAACACCATGAAAAGCAGGAACCTGCAGAAGGTGATGGCCGGTAAGAAGTGTCCTGTGATGGGAACTGGCTGATGCATTGGTAGGAACTAAAATATCTACGTGCTTTCATTTGTCCATTCAATAAGTCAGCAATTATTTAATTGACCAGTCCAGCACAGATCCAGCAGAGTACTAGGTCCCAGCTACATGGTGGTTTACAAAAGAGGCAAGCTGTCACGGTTTAGTCAGACAGACAGTGAATAAGTAGACTAATAAGTAACCATGCATTTCAGCGTGTGCTAGGAAGGCTGCAGCCAGTCCAGGAAGCCCGTCGACCATGAACTGGAAACAGTTCCGTCTTGCTCTGCAATGTCCCTCCACTACACCCAGCTCCTCTGGGGACCTGGCTGCACACGACAGTCACGTGTTGCTGGTGCTTTGAGGAATTGCAAGAAGAAGGGCAATGACCAATGTGGATTAACATGGGTCAACAGGCAAGGACAGGAGGACCAGAGGAAAGGTTACGAGCAGGCAACAGAGGATATGTGGCCCCAGACACAGTGGAGAAGGATGACCTTTTTTAAAAAAGTATTTTTTTTATTTTATTTTTTATTTTAGGGACAGGAGAAGGGAGGTAGAAAGAGAGGGAGAGAAATATTGATTGGTTGCCTCTCGAAACCCGCAACTCAGGCATGTGCCCCAACGGGGAATCGAACCAGCAACCTTTCAGTTTGGGGGTTGATGCCCACTCAACTGAGTCACACCAGCCAGGGCCAGAGAAGGATGACCTTTGAAAGGCACATCAACCAACTTCCACTAGACATCAAGTGGAAACAGTTCTGGCACATAGTAGGGGCTTGGTAAATACTGAATGAATGAACCAATAAATGCCAATGGGATACCTGACACAGGCCAGCTACACGCAAGGAACCATGACCCCATACCAGTCTCCCAACGCGACCTGCTCTTCCAAGTCTCGCACTTGCCACTTGTACCTAGAAAGCCGCCTCCCCACACTGCCTGCCTGACAAATTCTAGATGATTCTTCCAAATCACTTCTATAAACCTTCTCTGACCAGAACAGGAGAGCGAACGTCTCAGATATGAAAACCCAACATATTGCATCTAAAATTTAACAAACATTGCAGCAGCAGCTACAGTGGCTCTGAGAGGGTCAACCTCCTTTCCCTAAACTGCCACCACCCCGCTGGAGCCTGGCCTGTGGGAGACAAAGGAATAGGGTCAGCAGCAGTGACAGCAGATCCTGATGCACTGCCACTGTCAGCAGAGGTCGCCTGCAGCCTCTCCAGAGCTCCTGGGAATTACTGCTGAGAATCAATCCTCTGCTGAGATCAGCCTCCAGGGCTAGAGACAAAGAGTGTCACCAGGACAGTGCTATGTGTGCAGGATACAGTTCAGGTCTTCTCTCAGGTGTACACAAGAACACCACATGTCCAGGCCACCTTGCACCTGGCGGAGACCACGTGATACACCCCAGAAACATGTAACAAAGTGATATCCACCATTTGCAGGACCAGCCCATAAAAATAGGCCTTACAAGCATCTTTCTCACCTGTCCTGGCTGTGAGGACCTTCAAAGCTGTTGTTGAAGGTACTGGCATCAAAGGAAGAAAGAAGTGAGTGATCTAGATCCCTGGAACAGTCATTGGATGACAGCCAGCCAGAGAGTCACCTAAGCAGGCATATTGGCATTCAACGTTTCAAGAGCAAAACACCAGCTTTTCTTGTCTTGTACCACTGAAACTTTAGGGTTAGCTGTTACCACAGCAGACCCTTGCCCATCCTGACTAAGCTGAGAACCATGCCCTCTCATGCCAGGAATACACCAGGCACTGAATGCCTATGCCATCTTATTTGCTCTCAATGAATTCGCACAACATTGTAAGGTAGGCTTTTATCCCTCCTTTAAATAAAGTAATTGATGCATCGAGGGGTTAAGTGACCAGGTCACATGGAAGAGAAATGTTGGAGTCAAGTTTAAATCCATTGGAACTTAACCACAGAATCCACGCTCTTTCTAATAGACCAGAGAGAGAACGCACCTCCCCAAACCAAGGAACAAACCTTTCACTTACAAGGCGATGTAGGTAGAGCAGAAAGATAAAGAACTTCTAACATGGTTGGGTCTCTCCCATTTGAATCTATTCCCTTGCTCATTCTAGGAACAGTTAACAAAGATCTTTTTTATGAGTTCCCTGCAGGAGCACAGAATCAACAGATATGCTTCTTACCCTCAGGAAGTTTGCAGAGTACCGGGAAAGACAGCCACACCAATATATACTTAAGGTACAATGTAGAAAACACTTTCAAAGAGATGTGCCAAAGCTCAGAGAGGAAGTTACTGATAAATTTTAATTAATGGTCTAAATAAACCAATCCTCTGCCTTCTTCTAGACAAGATTTTGGAGGGCTCACAGTTATCCCTCCGGGCATCACCGCTTATAGATCCCAAGCAAGGTCACATTAACCATTCGTTTCTAGTCTACTGGTCAGTTGTCCACTCCTCACCTCCCGGCCTCCACCAATGGCAGGCGGCTTTCTCAGCTACCCAAGCTGAGAGCTGATAGGTCCCAGCACTCTAAGGGGACCTATGACAGCCACTTTTCACAGCCACTGCCTGGGCATCTTGCTGCCGCCACTCACAGAGATCTGGTGGTGACTCCAACCCACAGCCAGCAAGCGAATGCCTTTCCCTTCTAACCATTGGCCCTTTGACACTGGGGTCCCACAGCAGCGGGCATGACACCCCAGTGGCCCAGCTCTTATTTTCAGACCACAGTCCCCTCTTTCCTCCTCCAAGGAAGCTGGCTCACGGTGGAGTCAAAAGCAGCCTCTCCCTCCACAGGGTCCGGCAGAAGCAACGCCACTGAGTGTGGTTGGTAGGGGTACGTGAATGTCTCACACGAGATGGACAGCAATTTCAACATTTCACGTAAAGTGTCCTATGGTGTGCTTGAGTGTGATGTTGTTATGTTACAGAATCACATGCTTATGATTTTGTAACAAAAGATTTTTAGGTAATGAAGAAGGGGCGTTATTTGTGCCGGGCCCTGTATTGTAAGCTGTTCTTTTTCTGGGACAGTCAGGCTCACCTGTGGGTTCTACTCCACTCTTTCAGAATTTGCCAGCCCTTAGGGGACCATGGTGTCCCTCCCTACAGAAGAATATCTAGAAACAAGCCCCAAGCCTGCACGTTATCACATAGGTATGTCCAAACCTCAGGGGTAACTCAGGGCTCATGACTCTTTCACGGAACTCCAGGGCTCCCAGCAAAGGAAGGTAGATTCAAATGATCATGGAAGAATCCCTGTGCTTTGCGAACATGAAGAACACAGACTCCATTCAAAGGACGCTGTCAAACTGGTGCACCCGTTAGCGGCCCCAGTCCAGCCAGGCTGGCCTGATAAACACAGAAGCAGAAAATACAGCGCGGTGGCAGAGGGCACACAGACCAGGAAAAGAAAGAAAAGCGGGACAGAAGGAAGGAGCCACAAGTCCGTTCTGCCACTGCAACTCTCTCAATGCTACCTGCTCAGAAAGGTTACATACTTCAATCTGAGTTTCTGTTGGTCGAGAAGGAGGAGGAAGAGGAGGAGACAAATCTGCCCAGACACTGGACGGACACTCTGTGCTCACACACTAACAGCCAAATTGCTCAGGAAAGTTACAAGCATCCCAGGTGTTTGGATGACAAGACGGCTCCTCCCCAGGAGAGCTGGCAACAGCGGTCCCGCACGCCATCATGAAGCCACCAGAAACGACATCTAACAGCAAGGGGCGCGTGGCCAATTTCATGAGACAATTTCTCATAATCATTCTCAGTACAAACTGAGAGCATCACCCAAACATACGATTCAGGGAAAGCAACTCACTGGGGACCAATATGATGCACTCTAGAAAAATCTGCCTCCTGTTGGTTTGGCTTGACCCAGAGATACGTTTTAAAAGCTGTTTGGGAGAGAAAATACACTTAATAAATATTTTTAAAGCACTCCTACCTGCCTTTTCTTCTTCTCCACCAACAGATGGAGAAAAAGTGTCCATGAGCTTCAGATGATACACCCTGATAGCAACCTACCCTGCCAGCTGGGTGCATACAGCCCCCTGGCTGACATCCTTTCCTCATTTGAGGGCCTTCGCCTTCCAGTGTACAAGGCAAGGGGCTGGCAAAGGTGAAGGATTCCAGAGACTCAGAAAGGACCGGGAACTCGCAGGAGCCACAGCGACACAGAGCCACGTCACCAGCCCAAGGACCAGCTACTGAGAGCCACAGGAAGAGAAGAAAGGAAAGGCTGGCTGTCTCCCCGGATCCCCGGCATGAAACAGTCAAACCCATGATCCTGAGTCTCATTGCAGCCCTTCCTGCTCTTTCAAAAATTGTGTGTATCGGTCTTGGTGCAATTCCTTGGGGCCAAAACACCTGACAGAAAGAAGCCTGCCACGAACAGCTGGCCATCTCCACAGATGTTTGCGGCAGACTGCTTGCAGAAGACACAGTGGGAAGAGATTCCCCAAAAGACACTTGTATGGTTGCTCACCTCATTCAGTCTGAAAGAACAAGCGGCCCCATTTAACCAATGTCAACCCCATCGCGATCATTTTGGAGGAAATCAAAACCCTCCTAAACCTACCCCCACCCCAGGAACTGGGCTCAGCCACTAGAGGATGGGTCCTTGTGTGGGGAGGGCCCACCTTATTGAGGTGAGATGGCAAGGCAGTCACAGGCCAAGGACCCAGCCCTGCCTCCCTGCGTCCGGCAAGGGGAGTTGTTTATCTGGACAGGTTGAAGTCAAAATGTGCCACAGGCCCCAGGTGCTCTGATGCGAGCCAAGCATAAAAAGTCAACAGAGAAATGGAAAATTATAGCAAGGAAATTGGATTTTGAAAATCCATTTGGGTTTGGTAATGTATAGCATATCAGTATCTATAAGAGAAGTAAAAATAGTGCATGGTACATACTTTAGGATACATTAAAGTATAAATAAGGTTTATAGTGCCAATCAGAACTTTTTTTTTAACATGAACCCTTCTTTTGAAAATGAGAGAGATAGAATTCAATAAAAATATAAACGTGTCTGCCCCTGCATTTCTGATATGATCCTTTGTATTCTTGTACAGAATTCCGTACAGAAGAACTAGAGATTTGTTAGGCTTCTGCTACCTACCAGGCACTGTACTTGAGCTATGTACATATATATTTACATGTGCGTGTACTTAAATGGAGGTAAGTTCAATCACCACCACTTTCTAAGACAGGGGCCAGCATACGTTTTGTGTAAAGGGCCAGATGGTAAATACTTTTAGCCTTGCATTCACACAGTCTCTGTCACAACTACTCCACTCGGCCATTATAGCATAAAAGCAGCCAGAGATAATAGGTAAAGCAGTGAATGAGAGCAGTGAGTGAGTGAATTGGAACTGTGTGCCAATAAAACTTTATTTATAAAAAACAGGCTGTGGGCCAGATGTTACCGCAGGGGCTGCAGTTTGCCAGCCCCTACTCTGAGAAGCATTGCTCTCTCCACTTACACATGGAAACTTGTCTTCAGAGCTACTAAGAGGCATGCCCAGCCGAGCTCTCAGGTAAAGAGAGACATCACCTTCAGCAATAAAAATAGTGGCACCTCTCAGCCATAAAAAAAGTGAAATATTGCTATTGGCACCAACATGGATGGGTGTTGAGAGCATTATGCTAAATGACAGAAGTCAGACGAAAAAAGACAAGAACTTTATCATTTCATGCATGCAAAAACAAGCAGACATAAAACAAACTCATAACACAGACCACAGAATGGTAGTTAACAGAGGGGAAGGGGGTTGGGGGAGGACCACGAGGATAAAGGGAGTCAAATGTACGGTGAAGGGAGAAGACTAGGCTTCAGGTGGTGAACACGCAATACACAGAGATGCCGTATTATAAAGCAGTACACTTGAAATTTGCAAATGTTATTAACTGATGTCACAGCAGTCGGTCCTCACATAGTCACCCAATGTGGAGGGAGATGACACTTGGGGACCATTCAGACAGAAGCAAGTCATACCACAACTGAATGGTTAAGGGGCCGCGGAAAGGGAGACACCGTAGAGGTGGTGTGCATCAGTCTCTAACTCAGGGCTCGGCAAACATTTTCCATAAGAAGACAGGAAAAATTTCCACCTTGTGGCTATACTGTTTTTCTGCTGTTATCCAACAAATCACCGCAAACTTAGGGTCTGAAAGCAACGCCAATTTCTCCTCTCGTGGTTTCTGCAGGTCCGAAATCCGGGCAAGGCGGGGCTCAGTTCTCTTCTCTGGGCCTCGCAAGGCTGAAGCCGAGGTGCAGGGGGAGCTGCATACCTTCCTGGAGCACCGGTCCTCGCTCAAGCTCACGCGGTATTTGACAGAATTCAGTTCCTTGCAGTTATAAGCTTCAGGTCCCTGCTCTCTGGCTGGCTGTCATCCAGAGGCCACTCTCAGCCCCTAGCAGCCACCCACAGTCCCCGACCTAAGCCCTCTCGTGTCTCCAACTTCATCCTTCGGACAGGGCACAGTCCTTTTAAAGGGCTCATGATTCAGTCAGGCCCAGCGAAGATCATCTCCTCGTTGATTAACTAAAGTCAACTGATTTGGTACCTTAATTACTTCTGCAAAATTCCTTCACCTTTGTCACTCACCTAGCCTACTCAAGGGAGAGACCTCTCCCCTATTCACAGTCCCACCCACGGGGTGGGAATGGCACAGGATACAAACCGCAGGGGCTGGGAATCTTGGGCCAATTTAGAATTCTGCGCACCTTAGTAGGCGACTTAGTCTTTGTCACTACTACTCAGCAATGCCAGTGACGCAGAGAGGCAGCCATAAATAATACAGGAAAGATGGCAGAGTTGTGTTTAATAAAACTTGATTTATCGACGCTGCATTTCAAATTGCATGTGACGCGCACATCACAAAGCAGTATTCTTCTTGTGACTTGTCTAACCATTTAGACGTGGGGAAACCATCCTTCCTTTATGTGATTCAGTAAAAAACAGTCAAGATGCAGAACTGACCCGCAGGCTGTGCAGTTTGCTGACCTTGGCTTGGAGGTCGCAAAAATTCCCAATTTTAACACAGTCCCAGAAAAGCGCCTGGTTTCGTCATTTGAGTGTTGGCTGTCACGTGCTCTCAACAGCTCCCTCCCATTTCTCACTCGCAGAATGTCTGTTCCTTCCTCCGGGAAGGAACATGTCCCCCACTGTCGTCCGCAGCTATACCACTGGTCAGTAGAATGAGGGAATGGGAGAAGCACAACAATTGGATTTAAATAACCCCGTCACCTACGTTACAGCATGTGCTCTTCACGGGCGAAGAGTCGTCCCCCAGTAGTCTTCCCGTTTCACAGGCGAGGAAGCCAAGGCAGAGGCGATAGGCACCCTCAACACCATGCGTCAATCAGGGCAGAGCCAAGACTATGGTCAAGGGCTTCTTCCCTACGCCAGGAAGTCTGAGAAACCAGGGCAGATCTCGGCTGCAAAACTGGTGGAGCCCAGTGCAAAACTAAAATGCAGAGCCTCTTTAAAAAAATGAAGAAACTAAAATGGTCTATAGCAGAGCATAAAACTAAGCAGGGGGCCTTTGTGGGAACCAAGCCCTGTGTGACTGCCCAAGTCACACACCTGTGGAGCCAGCCCTGCTCTGTGGACACACAGATTCTAGCAGTAAAGTCCGCCAACCCCCCAATCATCGAGATTCCACCCTCATGCCGATGCACGCTTTGAAGACAGGGACATATCTAAGTGGGGCTTATTAATTGTGAGCAGCCTGTCATGAGTAGGCACGTCTTGCCCCCTGAATGAATGAAAACCAGCCTTGCATAAATTGAATTCCTTTTTTGAATATCTAATTGAATTTGCAGAAGTGTACGCCAGGGGGGTATTTAAATAAGTGCACAAATATGATAAGAAGGCCTTCACGCTATTCTATCTAATTCAGTAAGCAAAAAGAATGGCAGGGCACGTTCCAACTAGTGTTTGATTTATTTGCTTTAACAAATCCAATTAGTAGAATGTTTTATAAAGTCGTCCAATGTCAAACACTCATGGACTCAACAGATAGAAACAATAGCCCTAATAGGAGGAAAAAAATGTTCTGAATCTCTTTGAACACTGCATTTATTAGGAATTAGGTGACGTCTCTCTGACGGCTTGGACTTCCCCCAAGGACCAGAGAGACAGTGTCTGTTCTACCTCCCAGAATTCCGGGCACCAGCCCCGGTTAATCTGGCTGATGATAATACATCCAGGACTGAAAATAGCAAAGGGGAAAGTTAGCAGCGGGACTCCAAGGGAGAATAATGAACTTGCTGCTGGGTGTCTTCCAGGCCAGAGATGTGTCCCAATGTCCAGGACAGCGCCGTGCAGCAGAGAAAGTCAGGGATAACAGAAATAGCGACGTTCTGGAACCCGATCTGATGCTCTCGTGTTCCTTCCAGGCCCCAGCTTTTCCATGTGCAAACCAGAAAGTCCAACAAGGGGAGTGCCCTTGGGCATGCCCGCCTCGGATGGTGGAAGACCTTTGCCTAGAGGCACGGTATCGGTGGGGGTTAAAGTGTGGACTTTCTCGAGTTTCCAGCTGCACTATTTTTTTTAACCTCTATGTGCCTCCATTTCCCCATGTGTAAAACGAAGGTAATAACAGTGCCCATCCGTTGGGGATGTTATAAAGATTAGGTAAATTTAATATCAGTAAAGCCTTCTTTCCCAAAACAGTCCGGGAGTAGATTCAGGGATTCAGCTGCCGCCCCACATTTGAAGAGGGAGGGGGTCACCTGGCGCAGCTCCTAACTTTACAGGTGGAGAAACGGGCGTACAAAAGACAAGGCTGCAAAGAAAGGGGCGCAGGGTTGGGACAGAACCCAGCTCTCAGGCCCCGGGCCAGAGCTCTGCCCACTCAGAACCCAGAATAGCATCTTTCATCCTCACTCAGACAATGGCTTTTTTATTTTTATTTTGGAGGGAACAATGAAAGAAAGAGATGGCCACAGGTCATACCCCACATCAGGGAAACTTTAGATCTGCTGGGAAAAGGTGAGCAAAGATTTCCTCTACACACAGGAATGGGCTTTATACTGATTTCGGGCAGGAGCTGTGTCATCTTTTGAAGGCCCGGAGGTCCAAGGCAATCCCTGGATGGCCTCAGGGTCTTTGCATGGCTGGTCCCCAGGCCTGGAATGTTCCTGCACCCAGGTTTCCTGTGGCTTCATGCCGCAGGCTGGCTCTGGCCACCGGCCACATCAAAAACCAAGTGCCTCCTTCTCCAAGAAGCCTCTCAGCTCTGCGTGGGGCTCCTCCCTTCGCCAATTCTCTATCGCCCCGTCCGCCGCTCCTGTCCCACGGGCTTGTTGCAGAGACCCCTTAGTAAGTCCCACCACCAGTCGAAGACCACGAGGACAGGAAGGGTGCGCCCGTTTTGTCACTGAGTCCGCAGGACTTAACGGACAGCCTGGCTCTCTGACACTTGAGAGCTAAAGGGAAGCTCAATACATGCCTCCTGAACGGAGTGTGGTCCAGGGTCAGGGGGGTAGGCCTGGCTTCAGAGGATGACGCACAGGTCTGGTTCTGGCACCTTCTCTGAGATCTCAGGTGATCAGAGAAACTCGAACCGCTATTTCCTCATCTGTGCAGAGGGAACAACAATGCCAGCAGCTGGCATTTATTGAGGACGTACTATGTGCTGGGCACTGCGCTTGGCCATTCCCACGGATTATCTCCTGTAATTCTCAGGGAGTTCCCATGAGGTGGGTACCACTGCTATCCACACCACATGCAGGACGAACCTGAGAACCGGTTAAATAACAAATCTCACAGCTCGGAATTGGCCGGGTGGGCACATGAACTGAGGCTGTCCGACTCCAAACACCACATTCTGAATCACCGGACACACTGTCTAAGTGGCCAGTAATGTTGCTACTGCTGTAAGAATATCTGGAGCTCTCAAACCCTCTTCTTCGGGAAGTGACTTATTTTTAATATAAAATTTTTTTTCAGAGGAAAAAAGAAGAAGCCACATGTCCTGAGCCTCGGTTGACAGGCCTAGCCAACAAGGTCTGCTTCCTGCATCTCCACTCACTGTCCTGGGGGCTCAAGGTCTCGTGCAGTGCCACGATCCACACGTGGCTCCCTCTGACCCCACCCCAGACCTCAGCACCATTAGTGACCCGGCTTAGAGAGCCTCAGGAGAGACCACAGCCAGGTGCTCCCAACCTGGCCCAGCGAGGAGTGAACCCTTATAATCGTCACTTTGGATTGATCAAAAATCCCGGGGAGAGAACATCATCAGGCCATTTAAAGCTTCCCTGAGTTGCACTGTGGGAAAAATCCTCCAACTCTTCCACTCTGGGAGATCCAGGCCCTTCAGAAGCACTGCCTCGTTTTCCCTCAGAGCAGCCCTGCCAGTTTGCCCTTGGGGAGTCCCTGTACGATTTTGCGATTTTGCGGCGTTGGAACCTGAGCCTCAGAGGAGTTAACTAACTTCCTCAAGGCAACACAGCTTGTAAAAAGCAGAGACAGGAATAGAATCACTTTCAGTCTGACCCCCAAAGCACAAGCCCTCTCTCTCCACTGTATCAGAATGTCTGTTACATGAAAATCCAGTAAACTCCTCCAGTTTGGCATTCTCCCTCCTCATTATCCTCTCTGAACTAATTCAACCCATGCTTGAATGTCATTCATTAATCTAACATTGAGTATCTCCTGCGAGCCAGACGTTTTCTAGGCACCAGAGATGGAGCAGGGACTGACAACAGCTGTGTCCCCCTCCTTCCCCAAGCTCACGTTCTAGTGCGGGTACCTGACAATGGAAATGTGGAGAGAAGCAGAGCAGGTAAGGTACCCGCCCTGGCTCATCACAATGTGGAGGGCGCTCCATCAACCAATCCGTAAGGTGAACACAGAAAGCAATCTCACTGAGCAGCTATGCCCCGCCTCCCATCAGTCCCACCATTCCCTGTGATCTCCCTCACCCATAACCATCACCAGGAATTACTCATTCTCATTTTAAAGATGAAGACACTGCAACTCCCAGGAGGCAAGACTCAGGCCCAGGTCCCCTAGATGTCTGGATTCTGAACCTGTTCCCTCTCCTCCATGGCCCTTGCCTCTCCACTGCGTACCACGCACACAGAAGCTTCAGAAACTTCTAGGACTGGTTAACAGATATGGGTTTATGGACTCAGTGCCGGTAACTATATTAACACTTAATTACGTAAAGTACAAATGAGGGTTCCATATAGCCAATTAAATTCCATAATAGCATCCAGCGTCATATAAATCACCAAGCTGGTAACTGTAGAGATAAAATATTTACTGGGGTCTGTTACCCTGCGCACAGCTGGTGTGAGAAGCCCCTCAGAACAGTTAAGCTTTGGCGAATCTGTCTGTGGTTGCCAGCTGGCCTGCATCTACTGTTGCCTGTTACACGTGCATTAAATGGGGAATGAAGGCTTTTTAAGGACAAGGCATAACGGAGCCTGAACTAAGCTACAGCACAAATGCCCAGGATGCCCGGACTGGGTCTATGCAGAAGGAGTGGTGGACCCACTGTGTGTTCAGGTCTCAGGGACAGGGCGGAACCTTGGGTAACTGCACTTAGAGCTTTGCTAGCAGATCACCCTGTCCGGTCACGATACCTGTCCACTCTTTCTCTCAAGTGTTGACACCTTGGGTCAATGTCGCCAAGGCACCCACAGATGGGAAGTGGGCACTGTCCTGCTAAATGAGGAACTGGTCTTTAACGAACATTTCAAAAAGAGAGAGCAGGGTAATAACCACTAAGATTCCGAAGCACAAAAAAACAGACCCAGGACCTCCAAGCAGCCTCGTCTCCCTCTTACTCTCCGATGCCTGGGAATTCACAGCCGGGACACATCAACTCTGCAGAGCAAGCACTCTGCAGATTTCAACCCCATGCGCATTTATGGTACTTTGCAAAGGCCTTACACAGAATCCTCTGAGTCTAGCCTCTGCCAGCATGACTCTTCCTCGGGCTAAAACTCTTTGGAACAGAAAAGAAGTTCTAACAAAGCCACCACTTGCTAAAGCACACCATGGCTCAGGCCCTGGCAGGACAAGAGCAGCAGGTGGTCTTGAAGATTGAGTATTTGCCTGGGAGAAAGGAGCCCTGCATGACAGACTCTGGGCTCTGCCCCCAACTGGCCACCTGACCTTGGCCAAGCCACATTCCCTTTGAAATGCATCTGGCTGGAAGCTCTTGAAAGTCTCTCTCAGAAACTCACTGCACTGCCTATGGAAACTTCCAACAGAAATGAAAACAAGGACTCACAATAAAACCGTCACTAGCATCTGGAGAAAATTGAAACGGATTTTAAAATGCAAACAGCAGCCCGCCCTTGCTACACCCTTGCTGTAATCTGAAGAAAAGCTGGTAAACTGCACTGCCCGGAATTGGTGGACCAGGTGTGTTCCTTCCACCGTCAACCCCCAAAGTCTGAAATAGTGTCTAACAAGTAGAAAACCGTGTCACTAGCTTCTAAAATAAATAAGATCCATTTTAGACACTCTGAGTGTCTCTTCCTTGCCATCTCCTACTTGCGGCCAAAAAAAATAAAATATTCAGGAAAAAAAATAAAAATTATTATGAGTTTTTAAAAGTGAACAGAAAAGAAAAAGCTAAAAAAAAAAATCATCACAGAAACTCAGACGACCTCTAGAACTGATCCGGTACAGGAACCTGAAGAATGCTTTCAAGAACAGTCAGCATCCTCAATAGGATGCAAAGAGACCCAGCCCTTTGTGGAAGAAGAAGAGAAAGCTACAAAGAGAAACTAATATAAGATGTGATAGGACTGGATGACAGATCTGTGGGTTTATGAAGGGTTTCAGAGAAAGTAAAACTGCGAAAGAATCAATACCAGCAAAGAAAGAGAGTGGATAGTGGATAAATGCAGATTTTTCAAACCTTCTGACCTCAATGATGGCTGAATTAAACAAAAGCAAGCAAAAGTAGCAAACATGGAGGCCGCACGGCCATATTCTTTTCTCGTTGACTTCGAGGATGGATCCAAGACAATTTGGGACCCTCCCAAATGCCAGGAGTTTATATACCGATGACTCATTCTTGAGAGGCCTGCACAGTGTGAGAAGATGTGGATGGAATTCCGGAAACTCTGGTGGTGCTGCTGTTGGAATGTCAGGGGCTGTTGGAGGGAAAAGCTGTGAACAGATGAAGGAGGCGTGACTTGGTGCCCTCTGCCCCATCAACCGCATCTAAGGTCATATCGATTTGTTGCTCTTTCTTCTCTAACCATCCTCCCCAGAGTCCCTGAGACCATCTCTCATCCAGGAGAGCCCGAGACTGATAGGTAAGGGCTGGGGGCAGAGTGGAAGCAGTGAGAAATGGCAACCTGGTTTTTCAGGTGAGGACCAGCCACAGCCAGGATTGTACGACTTTTCCCCAGGAGCTGACTCACCTGAAGCCAGGTGAAAGAGCTCTCCTGTGTCACCAGGAAGCAAGGGACCGGTTCCCGAAGAAACAACAACCTAAAGACCGTGAAGAGCAGGGGGCAGAGAATCTCCCACATCCTTCAGGGCTCTGGCCATCAGCAGCCTCAACTCCACTAGTGCAGAGAGAAGCAAAAATACATCCCAACCACGACCCACGGGGAAGGCAGCACAAGGTGTGAGTGATGAGCATCTTGGAGCCCAACGCATGACCACATGACCTGG
Organism: Macrotus californicus; assembly: GCA_007922815.1. NCBI lineage: Eukaryota > Metazoa > Chordata > Mammalia > Chiroptera > Phyllostomidae > Macrotus > Macrotus californicus. The sequence continues at coordinate 36,879 of VMDR010002809.1, forward strand.
GACAAGCCACTTAACCTCTTGGAGTTTCAATTTCCTCACCTGTAAGAAGGTAATAATAACAGTACCCTCCCAGGAGCAGGTCTGACCAAGACTTGTGGAGCCTGAAGCTTAAATATTCTTTAGGGAAAAGGAGTACAAACTGAGAAAAGAGACTATTTATTTGAAGTGGAAAACAAAATAACTACAAATAACAAATTCCTAACAGCCTGCAAGTAATGCAAACATTGTGTAATGCAGAAAAATAACTTGTATTAACTATCTTCCTGACAGTATTCTCCCCACCCTCCTGGCTGCATTCCTTCAATTACCTTTGTGCCAATATTTTCGAAGTATCTTCTTTAAATGTTTTATTGTATTTTTTCCATTATCATTTACCCCCTTATACTATCCTCTCCCCTACAATCACCACTGTTGTCCATGTCCATGAGTCCTTTATAAACATACTAAGAATTCCAATATCTCCTCTAACAAGTTGATTGAAAAGTATTTATGATTAATAATTTTTTTTAATTTCCTGCAGGTTCCCAAGTCATAACCTATGTAATGTCATGTAAACTTTAGGACCGTGGGCAAATCTGAGGAAGCCACTATCAAATTACTTTCATGTATAACCTGCAGTGTTTCGGGGCATTACACATGTTTGTGTGTACTCAGCAGTCATAAATCATGTTTCATTGGACGACTTGTGTGCCTGCCAGTCACTTCCACACACAAGAGGGCAGCTTCTGATGTTTAACTATACTCAAGAAAAAAGGACTTCTGGCCAAGGTGGAGGCTTAGGTAGACACACTGTGCCTCCTCCCGCAACCAAAAGAAGGACAACAACAAATTGAAAAACAAAACACAACCAGAACTGACAGAAAATCGAACTGTATAGAAGTCTGACAACCAAGAAGTTAAAGAGGAAACATTCATGCAGACCTGTAGGAGGGGAGGAGCTGGGCAGCCGGGCGGAGAGGACTCGCAGCAAGGCGGTGGCTGGCAGACCTGGGGAGGCAGCAGACTGCGGACCGGGCAGACCACATTCGCATGCAGATAAACAGGGAGGAACAACTGGGGAGGGAGACAGACCACGCAACTCAGGGTTCCAGAGCCGGGAAAATAAAGCCTCAAACCTCTGACTGAAAACACCTGTGGGGGTTGAGGCGGCAGGAGATACTCCAGCCTCACAGGAGAGCTTGTGGGAGAGACCAACCCACAGGGTCCTAGAACATACACAAGCCCACCCACCTGGGAATCATCACCAGAAGGGCCCAATTTGATTGTGGGTAGTGGGGGAAGTGCTTGAAAACCAGCTGAGAGTTGAGCAAGCAGCACTGCTCCCTCTTGGACCCCTCCCCCACATACAGCGTCACACCTGCAGCAACGTGGCTGCCCCACCCTGGTGAACACCTAAGGCTCCGCCCCTTACTACGTAACAGGTGCGGAAAGACAAAAAAAATGGCCCAAATGAAAGAACAGATCAAAATTCCAGAAAAATACTAAACAACAAAGAGACAACCTATCAGATGCAGAGTTCAAAACACTGGTAATCAGGATGCTCACAGAATTGGTTGAATTTGGTCGCAAATTAGATTAACAAATGAAGGCTATGCTAAGTGAAATAAAGGAAAATGTACAGGGAACCAACAGTGACAGGAAGGAAACCAGGACTCAAATCAATGATGTGGACCAGAAGGAAAAAAGAAACATTCATCCAGAACAGAATGAAGACACAAGAATTCAACAACAACAACAACAACAAAAATGAGTAGAGGCTTAGGAACCTCCAGGGCATCTTTAAACATTCCAACATCCGAGTCATAGGGGTACCAGAAGAGGAAGAGCAAGAAACTGAAAACTTATGTGAACAAATAATGGAGAACTTCGCCAATATGGCAAAGGAAATAGACTTCCAGGAAGACTAGGAAGCTCAGAGAGTCCCAAAGAAGTTGGACCCAAGGAGGAACACACCAAGGCACATCATAATTACATTACCCAAGATGAAAGATAAAGAGAGAATCTTAAAAGCAGCAAGAGAAAAGGAGACAGTAACCTACAAAGGAGTGCCATAAGACTGTCAGCTGATTTCTCAAAAGAAACCTTGCAGGCAAGAAGGGGCTGGAAAGTATTCCAAGTCATGAAAGGCAAGGACCTACATCCAAGATTACTCTATCCAGCAAAGCTATCATTTAGAATGGAAGGGCAGATAAAGTGCTTCCCAGACAAGGTTGAAAGAATTCATCATCACCAAGCCCTTATTATATGAAATGTTAAAGGGATTTATCTAAGAAAAAGAAGATTAAAAAATAGGAACAGTAAAATGACAACAAACTCACAGTTATTAACAACCAAACCTAAAACAAAAACAAAAACAAACTAAGCAAACAACTAGAATAGCAACAGAATCAGGGGAGTGAGTGGGGAGAGAGGGGGAAAAGGTACAGGGAATAAGAAGCATAAATGGTAGGTACAAAACAGAGAAGGGGAGGGAGGTTAAGAATAGTATAGGAAAGGTAGAAGCCAAAGAACTCATATATATGACCCATGGACATGAACTAAAGAGGGGGAGTGTGGGCAGGAGGGGTGTGTAGGGTGGAGGGGAATAAAGGGGGCAAGATGGGACAACTGTAATAGCATAATCAATAAAATATATTCTAAAAGAAAAAGAAAATATACATGGAATATATTTATATGTGGATATAAATACACATACTATATATGCCTGTGTATGCGTGTAGTATGTGTGCATATATACAGTACACATATGCATAGTATAGAGCACTTACATGTATTATATACACTATAAATATATACACATATACTATATGTGAAACACATATATGTTATATACAGGGTCCAGCACAAATACCCTTTTTATTACAAAATCTTTTATTACAAAACCATAAGCATGTCATTTGGTCACATAACAATATCAGACTCAAGCACACCATATGGCATTTTAGGTGAAATGTTCAAATTAAAACTATAAATTATTACCCCTATCATTAGCCTACCAACCACACTCAAGCAGGCGTTACTTCTGCTGGACCCTGGATATACTATATACATGTCCCACTCACCCAAGCTAAATTTCCACTTCCACTTAACCTAGACCCTAAAATGTCCTGTCTACTCCAAAGGCCCCCCCATCAACCCCCACAGCAGACAAAAGGGAAGTATGATGATGGGAACATCAGAAGGGAATCACCCACCAATCTTAGCCAATTGTGGTTTAAACAGTCTTACTTTTGATAATTGGATAAAAGTTATGGCTATGTGAACGCATCGCCAGGCCTCCCCCGGGGCCTTGTGAGGGTCACAGGACAGGGAGCACAGAATGCTGGAAGAGGACATGGCGCAGTGCTGGCTCCAGGAGTCACAGATGTCCTTCCAAGCAGCCTGGCCCAGAGTCCTCCGGCCCCTGCCCAGCACGGACAACCCTGCACCGTACCTGAGCCACTGTACACCTCACCATCCTAACTTAACACCAGACCTCAGGCAGGGGTGGGGCCGGGCCGTGGGGGGCAAGGTAACATTCACCAACACTCAGTAACTTCCATACAAACATTCTGGATTGTACCTTGGGGAGAAAAACATTCAATGACTGCTAAAACACAACATTGCTAGTGTTGCCAGCTGGAGCAAACTGCTGTAATTCAGACAGTGGCCTGGTTTGCTCAAACATGCTGAGGCCAATTGTTATTTCAGACTCCTGTGAACGTGGCCTTCCTCTCCTCTCCTCTTCCCCCGTGCAGCTCCCTCCGCACCTCAAACACACCTCTGCACCTTCACGCTGATCCGGGAAAGCCGGCTACTTCATCCCCTTCAATCCCTGTGGGTTGTTCAGCTGAAGATCTTTTTCTCAAGAAGCCTGAGGCCACACCATCCCCATCTCTGAGGACAGCCCAGCATCCTGCGGCACACCTGGGAGTCTGAAACTGTTTTGATTCAGACTCACTAGAATTACCCTGATCTCCCCTTTGAGCTTTTACCTACGTTTCTTTCAGCAGCTTCCAACAAGCCCGGGGATGCTCCTGCAGGCATGCCTTAAGAAACAGAGCTATGCCCCTGCTTGGCAACATCCGGGCACCAAGAATTGGCTGGAAAGCAGCAACCTGTTCGGTGGTAGAATTAACGGCAGTTTTCATATTCTCCTTTATCACTTCCTGGTTATTATGGAAAGAACCAAGACTATGTAAGACCGGGAAACTTGTCTGGTTCTTACTGAAAACTTAGGCAGGAGAAATGATGTCATTGGAGGCGGGGCTTTAAGGGAGCTCACGCCATCTACTCTCCAAGGAGCCTACAGGTTGCTCCAGGATGAAACCAGCCACCACTGAGAGCAACATGCTGAGTCTGAACACTGCTCTGAGCCTCCGGAGAGCCCCACTGAGCCCTGGTACCCACAAGAGCACCACAGAGTCGGCCACACAAAATAAGGATGAAATTGAGGTGGAGCGGATAACAGAACACAAAACCTCTTTAAAATTACTCACAAAAAAATTTTCTTAAAGCATGGTGCCCCCTCCCAAAAAAATCTAACATATTTATCTACTCTGTGAATCACGGTGCATGCACACACACACACACACACACACACACACACACACACACACACACAAACCCCTCCCAGAATTTCTTAGGGGAATTAAAAGAGATCACAAACATGAAGAACCTAGAAAAAAGTCTGGCACATTTTAAGAGCAAAAGATCGATTAGCCATTATTGTTAGTAGGAGCAGAGTACCTATAAAATGTATTCATAATTTAAAAACACACATTTTAACACCTTATAACTGTTGATACGCAGTAACTAGTAACTATTCTGGTACACCTAAAGTCCCAAATAGTCAAAATTCTCACTAGCACCAACGCATCTGACAACAGGCAGGCACGCTATATTGGAGCACCCTACACATATTTATATATAAATCTAATCAGGTTTATCAGTTTTATTCTAATTGCAAAAATAATACACTTTTACAGCAGATAATTTGGGGGGGGAAAGAACACAATCCCCTCTAATCTTACCTCTCCAAGAGTCACCACTGTTCCTATGGATTTTGAGACTTTTTTCCCCACTAATAGATATATAAATTTCTTTTCCAGAAATAAATTAGAACCAGAGTGAACTATGAAGCTTTGCAACATGCCTCTAACTTGCGTTACTGTCAGGCATGTCTTTCTGTGACTGTTCTTCTAAAACCTGAGTGTAATAATTACCATTCTACATGCCCATAATCTACTAAACCAAACCCTTTTTCTTATTTTTGTCATTTCCATAACTACTATTTATAAAACAAGGACATAAACCTTAGGACATATGCACATTTATTACCCTAGGACAATTTTCTGAAAGTTGAATTTCCAGCATCAAAGGACACGCTGAATTTTATGTCGACACATAGTCACACTGCCTTCCGGGACAGTTGTCCCAAGTAACAAGTGCTTTCTTAACCAACGTGTGAGACTGTTCACTTCCTTTGCATCCTCACAAGCACTGGCATCACTGTTTTTGTTTTCTTTTCAATTTGATCGGCAAGATGCAGAGCCCACTGTCTTCACTCCCAGCCATCTGAATACCAGGTGAAGGTGAGTGGTTTTCCACAAGTTCAACGGGCCACTGGCACTTCTCCATTTGTAAACTGCCTATCCGTGTCCTTCACTCACTTCATCATCAGGCTCTGTGTCCTTTCTAATTTGTAAGTGCTCTTAACACGTTAAAGACATCGGCCTGTTTTCTGTACTTTTAGTTATACACAGTTCTCTAGTTTATCTTAACCACTGAATTATTTTTGCCACTTGGACATTGCTGAGTGTAGAGTAAAATCTGTAAATCCTCTCCCGCTCTGGCAGAACGGCCCACCCAAAACATCAGATACTCTGGTGTTTGGTGCTGCGTGAGAAGGAACTATTCGCCCGCAGTGGCCTTTGATTCTCTTGTTAAATCAGGAATACATTTCAATCTTTAAGTCATGCCGAAGTGATTCTGATGTATGATGTGGCATACAAATATAACTCTGTTGTACTTTTCCGAATATTCTCATTATGGTTATAGCACCTCTAAATAACCCACCTACTCCTTGATAACCACACACATGAAATGCTTACATCTACACCATCTCTTTCTGAGCTTTCTCTCTGTTCTACTGATCTATGTGCGGAAATATGTCAGAACCTACATGCTGTGACTATAATGGATCTGAACATGCCCGTTAGCGGTAATGTTAGGGATTAGCTCCGAATATAGATAGACTGAGCTTAAAATCAGTGTCCTATCCCTTAACTCACTAGATGGCTTTGGGAAAATCTGCTCTTATAAAGACCCCAGTCAGAATGGATTAGGGCCCACCCTAATGTCCTCATCTTCAATCAGTTAAATCTTCAAAGACCCTAATGTCCAATAAGGTGACATGATGAGGGACTGAGGGTTAGGACTTCCACATACATTGTTTGTAAGAACACAATTCGACCCAAGACAGCCATTGCTGATGACCTCTTTTTCGTGTCAAATGAGGAAGGTTATCAGACAACTCAGTCCTAATACTGGCTCCCATGTCCATGTTCCTCATTCATCATAGTAAGCAATGACACTGCTTTTAGATTTAGGACAGGGCTTGGGTTTGGGGGGCGAGGTTATGTTTCAGTTTTGTTTTTAGTACCACAAAGATCCTTCTCTCAATTTCTGGTTGCCCGGAGCACTTGGTAGGTTGGGTTCCCTCTGACTTGTTAATCCCAAATGGCTGTTGGATTTCATCGAAAGCCTTTCTGACCACCGAACTAATCATACGGTTGTTCTATTTTAATACAGCAATGTGACATACGTGATTTAATTTCCTAACGTGGAATTTTCCCTCCATTTCTGGGATAAACCTTGTGGCGTAGTGCGGCATTATCCCTTTAACATGCTCCTGGAGTAGATTTGCGAGTGCCTGCTTTTGTTGTTTTCTTGTAATAGTTGTATCCATCTCCATTTGTGAAAACGTCCTAGCTTCTCCCTTGACAAATTTCACGGCCCAGCCAGGATCATTCCTGCCGTCTCAGGAAGCAGATGTGTGGATCAACCCTCGGTGAACCTCTGCAATCTCATCCCATCACTGTTGTCTCCTAGAAGCTACTCTGAGTGAGAGGCTGGAGGATGGCACCTTTTCCAGTTCCCAGCCCGGCACAATCTTTTCGTCACATCAGTTCATTTCGAGAGAGGCAGGGTGATCGGCTACCTGAGCTCAAATCTCCTCAGAAGCCTGGCCCACAGCACATACTTGGACGAAGCATTGATATACCCATGCCATAAACAAATATCGGACACTCTATGTGATCTGAAAAACACTAGATTCATAAAGCTAAATAGGATTCCATTGACCTGACCTTCTGGAAAGGTCAAAACTATAGGAAACGCAAACAGATCAGTGGTTACAAGGAGCTGAGGGTGAGGGAAGGCTTTGACAGCAAAGGGGCAGCATGACAGAGTGTGGGTGATGACAGAGAAATATATTAATAGCAACATAAGGGGTAAGTAGATAGGGCTACGGGGTAACAGAAAACCAGCCATGAGGTGGTAATTATTGAGGCCGAGTGATGAGGGCTCATTACGCTAGCCTATGTCCTTCTTTGGTACACGTCTGAGGTCTTTAAAAACATACAGTGAAAAAGGCAAACACAGAGCAGCGAATCTGTGTGAGGCGGGGGCCTGGAAAACATAGCTTTAGGGCATCCTTTCCGACTCTGATTACCCCAAACCCTCCCTCCTCCCGAGATGACCACTTTCACGGCTGTGCCAGCCAGTGATTTAATAAACCAAGAGATAAAGAGGAAGAAAGAGAGATGCAATTAAGGCAAAGAAGGCAGCCCAAACTCTGGCCCGTCCCAGTGAAAGTGAAACGGCCGCGCTAATGTCCCTGTTAATGTTGTGTCGTCAGAACAAAGAGAAAATCGCTCCCAGGACTGCAGCATTGGCCATTTTAGGGTCTCTCTGAGAACCCAACTGCAATGTACAATGTGCTTCGAATTCCGAGCTTCTATTAAAAAGTTTATGGCCCAGCTGGAGCCCCCACAGCAGGACGCGCTCAGCCTCTTGGAACACCATCTCCGGCCCAGCCTGGCTGGAGCCGAGGCTCGCAGGTCTCTTGCCGGTCAGCACGCCTCTCAGCTGGGGGCCCCCCTGCAAGCTGCCTGCTCTCTGCACGAGGGCTTTGTGCCTGAGGGCTGGCTGCTGCCTCCCAGCCCAGCCAGGTGACACGGAGCACCCACGGGGTGGGGACCAGATCCGCCCGTGCCCTCGGCTCCGTGCAGTGCTGAGGGTTAATGTGTCGGTGAATCGCCGTGATGATTTAGTAGCGGAGGCAGCTGTCTTAGAATACTGCTCCCAATGTGTCTGTAGCTTTGGTGCACGAGACAGATAAATTGCTATTGTTTTTAAAGGCCATTTCCCTCACTAGGGCTGACTTATTACCCAAAGATCTCAAAAAAGTTCAAACAAATAGCCAGTGAAATCGCAGCGATTCCTGCTTTCCCATCAATCCAGCATGAAAGGGAACTCCCAGGTGCTCAGGAGCTGACAGGTGAGGCCGGTGCCACTGTCTCCATTTTATTGGTGAGGAAACTGCCTTTGCCAGAAGTCATGCAGGTAGTGAGGGATGGATGGAGCAGAAGTCTGAAGCTGCTTGGAGTGGGTGGGTGAGAGAGAATGGTTACCTCTCTTCCTGCATCCTCTGTCCTTCTAAAGTACATTTTCCTCCCTAAGGGAAGGGAACTGCAAATCTGATTGGTAAAGTTTGCCATTCTTCGAGCTACATTCTACCAGTGGACAGAGTCGCGGTGTCTCGGAGGAGCATCTCTGTTTCTACAACCTCTTTGCCCGCCTGAGCGCAGGTGCCAAGCCCTCCGACCTGCTCTTTGACCTCCCACTTCCAGGCTCAGGTGCAGTAAGCCCCCCTGGGCAGGGTCCAACGTCATCATTCTCTCTTTATCCTGGAGACCAGTAATGAGAAGGGAGCCAGGCTGCTGCCCACTCCTGGAACAGCGTTGCAAGTGCAGAACCAGCCCAGACCAGCCCTTCCTGTCTCTTACAAGGTACTGAGCTGTTCTTCACAGGCTAGAGAACAAAACTGCATGTCATGCAACCAAAGCATGTGCACAGGTTGCAATTACACAGGTTGCAAGAACACAAAGTTCTGTCCCCCCACTCCCCCTACCTCACTCCACAGAACCCAAGGGCCAGGACAGGACCAGAATCTAAAAGCCACTGAACACTTTCGGAAGCACAGGGTCACTGTCTAGGAAGATCTGGTGCAGGAACCCCTTCAATTCCACCCAAACCCTCCACCATCAGGGAGACACATTTGCGCTTTGCCTCCCATCTCCTTGCTTGGCCAGCTTTGCAACAAAGTGTTTCCTTTTCTCAAAGCCAGTGCCATAGTATTGGCTTCTATGTGCCCTGGGCAGCGAGTGCTTGCCCAGTAACAGGGTGAGTGGTGGGTCAGGACAGAGATTGCTGGTGATGATGTTGAAATCACTGAGCCCCCAGGAACCAGTGAGGGTTAAGAAATCCCCACCCTCTCGTGGCCACCCTTCCCCATTTGGCTTAGGTGAGATTTGGGGTACACACTTGTTTACCTATGCTGAGGCCAGACACAGATCCCCCAAATGCACATTCTTTGCCTTAGAAATGATTAGCTGAAGTGTTAATCTCTGCTAACTGATCTAACTCAGCTTAGTCAACATTAGGGTTCTGTCCTCCACCACAGGCATCACCTCTGAGGATGGAGCTGAACATAAAGAAAAACGTTTCCTGCTCTGTCCGGGGATCAGGCCCCTGCTAACCGACCCCCCCCACCCCCCCCCAGCACAGCCTGGCTCCCCACTGCAACCGTCTTCCTGCCCCTGCTCCAAACACCCCAGTTATAAACTCTTTCCTTGCGGCTGTCTGACTTGCAGGTTTTTCTGTCTTCAGGAGGAAGGGAGCTGAAGGGTCACTCTGGCTTGAGAGGCAAACCCAGTGTCTTGGGCAGGCCACAGCCAGGGGTGGGAGAGCGCCTGCTCCGGGCAGGGCGGCTGGGCCTGCTTCCAGCTTGGTGTGTGTGCTGCACTAGTGAGGCTTCCCAGGGAAAGGTGGGCAGGGACAATCTTGGTTCCCTAAACACCCCAACTCGCCTGTCTCCTTCCTCTAGTCTCTGCCTGCTCCTCAGCACCAGGAGAAGCTCTATCAGCTCCCAGCACACCACTCACACAACTCCCTACACAGTGAAACAGATTCCACAAGACCAAGGACAGCAGCCGCTGGCTCCCACTTCCCAGGGACGGAGGGCTGACCCCAGGAGACAAAGCTGCCACATGAAAGCTGAAGCCGCTGCCACATGAAAGCTGAAGCCTCTCCCACACGTAAAACACAGAGCCTTCTGGAGAAGTGTTCTCTGTAAGCTGCAGGGGCACCCACCATCTCTCCGGCCCCTTCAGTGCTAGGGCCCCCCAAGACGACATCAAGGGACACCTTCTGATTTGGCCACACAGCTGGGAATTTAAGCAGCACATGTCTCAAGGAACACAACAGCCCGGGGGCTTTGGGCAGCAGCAGGGCAAACGTGCTTCTCTCCCCTTCTGTGCCTCAGGGTGGCAGGACCCCGCCGTCTGGGATCCCTTCAAGGACTGGACACTGACGCAGATGGAGGACGAGGCGGTTAAGAGACCAATATTCAATGGCATGAGAGTAACAGCCTGCCGGCGGGGCCGCCCAGAGATCAGCAGCCGGAACAGACTAAGATCAGACAGCCAAGCTCTGAACAACTTTTCAAAAACCAAGAGTTATGTGAGACTCTGACATGGCCAGAGGTGGGTTCCAATCTGTGAATCACTCTGCAGCACGCCTCTGTCCAACCCTGGGCTAATTGCTTTTTTTTGCAAATATGACCTCATTAAACCCCCAGTCCAAAAAAAAAAAAAAATGAGTAAATAAATTAAAAAATCATTTAAAGTTACGGAGGTTTCATACTAAAACAGGGCAGGAAGACCTTCGAACGCCTGCCCACTAAATGCAGAACGCCTTCCTTGGCCCTCTCATCTGCATAGCTGCTTTCTTTGTGTTCCTTCCTTTAGTCTACTTCAAAGGATCTCAAACTGCAGTGTGCACAAGAATCACCAAGCAGACACGCCGTACCACGGGTGCCTTCAGGGATGTTCCCAGGGCGACTGTGACAGTCCTGGACATCCCAGCCTATCTGCTGACTTCAGAATCCAACCCCACCAAGGACCCTGGTCCCCTGGGTTAGGATTTATGATCATCACGTTAAGGGGAGGGTGGCGAGCACAGGTACAGGCGGAGCACTCGGCATTTTGATTGTCCTCGGGCATCAAAAACATTCAAAGAAGCTCTCTGGCTGTTCCTGTCACTTGCGATTTTAGTGTGAATAAAGTGAGTGAGTTGAGCAAAACAGGAAACAAAAAGTTACCGAACGTGCTAACAAATTGTGGGAGATCCTTACAATGGAAGGCTACTCAGCATGGAATGTTAATGCAATGCCACGGGATGAATCTCACAAACGGGAGAAAAAGTCAGCTTCAAAAGGCTATGCCATATTGTTCCGTTCTATAATATTGTAGGACCCAAAAAAACATAGTATCAAAACGCAGACACCTGGCTGTCTAGAGCAAGGAGCTGGGGAGAGGTGACAGGAAGCAAAGGGAGAGGAAGGAAAGGAGGGGACATTTGGGGCCAAGGAATGGTTCTGTGTCTCAATAGGATGGTGGCTATAGGACAGTGTCCAGTGACCAAAAGTGACTACATTGAACACTTACATTTTACAGTCTGGAAATAACACCCTAATACGTTTTTAACAAGAGAGGGGAAAGGAAGTCCTGCTCACACACGAGAGGAGATTGGAGAACTTTATCCCAAACAAAAGCCTCTTAAGCAATGCGGGTCAGGAGGTGGCACGAAACGGAATCCGCCTTCCCTTCAGACCGCCCGCCTCCCATCTGCGAAAGGAGAGGAAGGAAGAAAGGAAACGCACTTGGGTCTCTGCTCTCCCACCAGGGCAGTAATCAGCGCAGAGAAGTGGGTAACGAGTAAGACCAAGAGTGTTTAATTAAACTGAGCAATCATTAAACTGGATTTAAGAGTGCTTGTGTTTGCAAAACAACAAAATATTTACAGACATTTTCTTCATCCCCTTCATTAGGTGCAGATTCCGCAAGAAATATGGAGGTTGGGAACAGGCCCTAATGAGATCGTGCAAATTTTAACTCCGGAGGTTACCGTGGCAGAGACAGCCTGGACAAAAACGCTCCTGATGAAACGTTAAGTAAGAAAAGCAGGACAAAAAATGACCCTGCACCAACACGATAAAAAATTATATACATGTAAGCATGGTGGGCACTGGGGGCTGGAATTAAAATATATACTATCAGTGATGGTACAGCAGAGGTGGGTCTAGGGTATTATTTTCCCTTCTCCATTTCCCAAATTTTATTTATTACTTCCTTTCAAAATAAAGAAAGCTATTGGAGGCGGGTAGGGCACGCTAGTCACTGTGTGGGTCACAAGCCATTGTATTGGGCACCCACTCCAATCAGGATTTTGCTCCCACCAGGACAATGAAACAAACCACACTCCCCCAGGTCACCTGCAACCTCCACTGGCCCGGTCAGGAGTGTTGATCTGGCTGAGGGTCACCTGGATGCCAGACACTGTCCTCTCTCGCCCTCCCATCCCCCTCTTTTCACTTCCCGGCTGGATGCTGCCCTTCCTCTTGATCTGCAGATGTTGGAGAGCTCAGGGCTCCGTCCCTGCATTTCTTCCCTTCCCTGTACTTCTTCGAAGATCTTGACCCAAGCCCATGACTTTAAATGGCATACTTATCAATGAAAATGTTTCCGCCTTTATTCCAGACCTGTCCCCTAGACTAGCAAGCTTGTGTATCTAAGTGCCTGACATATCCACAGGAATCTCCAAAAGTCATGTCAAGCCTGCGGGACCACCCTCCAAACCTGTTCTTCTGAGCCTTGCCCAGGTGCCCCAGCAGCCCTGTAGGCTCCTTTCAGCCTTGTCTACATCTCCAGAAGATGCTTCATGAAATTCTCCTCAGTCACACCTTCTGAGTAGAATTCAGTTTTCCTGCAGGAACACTGACTTATACATCTAGAATGACAGCCTTGGAGAAGACAGCCCCGCCCCTACCACCACCCGCCTCATGGTCCAGCCTCAGCCTAGCTTAACTGAGAGTCACTCAAATGCGTGGGAACACTCCATGCCTTCATGTCTTTGTCGTGGTAGAAGTTCTGAAGCCCAGACCACCCTTCCTGCGCTGTCTCCCCACCCTTGGAAACATCTTTCAAGCATCCAGGCTTCTCAGGGAAGCCTCCCCTGACCACCCCTTCTACCCCCAGCTGGGCTGGTATCTCGCCCCATGGCCCCAACATGGCTATTTTGGGAAGAGCCCTACATCTGATGTCGGCAGACAGGTGACATTCAACATGCCCTCTCCTCCACCCCATTGTCTCTCTACTGCTGTGAAATCTTGTGTGCAGGATGGCCAGCCATCAGACCTGGGGACTATACCTGGAATCCAAGAACTGAGAGGTCACTTTCAGGAATATCTCAGGCCAATTGTACTGTAAGTGAGCAAAGCTGAAGGCTGGGCAATACAGAGGACTAGAATGTTCAACAAACCAAAGAATACAGATCCTATCTAAAAGCATCCCAGAGCAATTTTTACAGAACACCGTGTACTCAGGAGAATTCATGCCTGTGCATCAGGCTGGACTCATGGTCCATGAATGTGCCATCTCTAAGCCAAATAACATATGAAGTCCCTCAGTGTGCAAGACCATGGGAATTAAAACTGAATTAAGGCTTCCTGGTGGACAGAAAATGCCCACACACAACTTTCCAAGTGACAGATGGGCAGACAGTGCATCACCGTCGGGGTGACAACACACTTTTCACATGTTTCTTCTCCATCCATCCTCATAATCGCCTCAGGGGGCAAGTTCATTATTAGTCCCATTTTGCCTGTGCGAAAACTGAAGCCTGGAGAAGGCAGATGATTTAACAAGGTCACACGGTAAGGACTTAAAGAGCCGGAAGCCCTAGCAACAATCCCCGCGCCCTTGCGTGTTGCTGGGCCAGAGGACACTCTACAGGCTGAGGATCACCCAGGTTTCCTTGGGCAGCCAGGGTCCAATGTCATCAAAACCTGGCCCATTTCAAGCTGGACGGTGCGTTCAGATTCGTGCTGTGGACTCACACAAGAATGTCCAATAACACCGCTGTAAACCTGCCTTCAATCTTTCCTTTTTTTTTTTCGATCACAGCCTGAGCTGCCAAGCCCTGGAAGATCTCTACGGTTAAAACAGCACCCAGCTCGTTGAGCAAGCCCCCCTTGCATTTGCAAGGCCCCGCATACCCTTCCGGTCCGGAGGTGGAAGAAGCCACAGTCCGATGCACTGGCTGTGCGACATTCATCAGCATCTGAGGTCACCCTTAGGGGGGAAAAATACCTGATGTCTGAAAGATGCCTGCAAGGAGTGAACCTGCCAAGAAGAACCCGAACTTGTCCCAAACTCCACACAAACGTGGACTGGGAACCTGGGCCGGGTTCTAAACCCCATCTCAACCTCTTCGCCATGACAGTCAGCTGTAACTAAAACAGCTTTGAATCACATCTTCCAGGGGAAGAAAGCTGCGCTCACACAAAACACCTAATATGAACAAAGAACATCACAGCTAGTAAACTGCCTGAGCCTCCCTCCAGTCCCCACCCCACGACAAAAAAAAACATTGCTGCTAAACTCAACTTTACAGATAAGGAAACGGGGTCCTGGAGATTAGGCGAGTCGGTGAGGCTGAGTGGAGATCGGAACACACAGGCCACGGGGTTTACGGATGCGTGTCCTCGCAACCGCACCTGCGTTCCTTAAACTCTGCCGGTCACATGGGTCTCCTGCCAGTGTGCTAAAGGCAGCTTCCTGGGCTATGTTCCAGAATTCTCGTTCAGTAGCTCAGGGGTGGGACTGAGCATCCATGCTGTTCAAGAGCCTCCCAGACGGTTCCTTGTCCATATGAGAGTCACCGCGGCCACGTGGCACAGCCTTTCAGAAGAGAAAAACATCCTTGGAAACAGACAGAACGCCACCACTGACTGGATTCAAACCCCGAGAGCATTCCCAGACGCTGAAGCCCAGCCTCCACGGCAGGGTCGACTTCTCAGACCTCTTCCGAACAGCTCCCATGCCTCCGGCACAGGCTTTGACAAATCCTCGCACCACCTGCGCTAATATTAACTTATTGTGTTGTTAAATGATTCACTTTTTCTTAACTTATTTTAAAAGGAAATTCCATGTCACTACCAGAAAAAGGAAACGCGTTCTCACCTACCCTAAATGTGTCATGAGGGCTAAAAGCAAAATTAACAGCAAAAAGTAAGGAAATATTGGCCAGATGCTATTGCTCCCCTTGGGTTCTAACCCTGAGCCCCGCTTTCTCCCAGAGGAGACTGGGCATTAGTAAGTGTTAGAAGGGCAGGGTGTTAGAGACACCGCAAAACTGAGAGGTTCTTCTGGCAGAGGAGGGGCAGCAAAAGAAAGAAAAAGAGAAGTTTTCTCCATGTAATTCGACGCTCTTCAACGCCCTGCCCACACACCACCTGAAATGCCGTGAGCCACCCATGGGAACCTGCCATATTTAGTTTTCAGATCTGAGGGTGAATCAGAATCGCTGGAGAACCACACACAGATGCTTTGGCTGCTGATTCGGCAGGTCTGCGGTGGGGCTGGAGAATCTGAATTTCCAGCAAGTTCCCAGTTGCAGCTAAAACGTCTGAGTATCTACAGTGAGAGAGGGTTGGAGCACCCGAGGTCCAACAAAGCACCAAGAAACCCCATTCGTGCAGGACTTCCCTCTTGGCCCCAGGAAGCGGATGGGGTATGGCAACTCCCAGAGCGGAGGCCACTGCTCCTGGGTGGAGAAAAGGAACAAAAGGCATGAAGACAGCTTGGGAAGAAGCGGGGACAGGCATGAGGAGTGAGGGAATGGACGCAGGCCTACAGTCAGGCAGCCAAGCACTCAAGGCCCAGCAGCATCCTACTCGCCCCGTGCGCACACACACGACTTCACTGCCACAGGGCTCCATGTTCTCCTCCATACGTGGGGGAAGCTCTGGGGAGCTGAGGTATCAGGGGCTTTAAATAAAACTCGAATAATATAAACAAACACAAATTAGGCACGTACTCTGTGCCCCAGTCTCTACGCATTATTTCACTTGACCCTCCCACCGTCTATGATGAAAACTAGCAGTTCTCACATTCTCCAGAGAAGTTAAGTAACTGCTCAAGGTCACACAGCCAATAAAGGACAGAGCCGGGATCTGAACCCATGCAGTCTGGCTCCAAGTCACATGTTATTAGCCATAAACAGCACAGCACAGTGCCTGGAACGTAGCAGTTGTTCATACAAATGGGGGAGATGGGCGGGGGCGGGGTTGCTCCCCCGAAGCCTCTCTCTGGATGATGAGAAGGGGGAGTGACTACAGACATGATTACTCTAAGCCCAAGCTCACCGCGCAAGGCGCCGGTTCCCTGCCCCGAATTTAAACAGCTGCTCTTCCAGTGTAACGGAACGCAAATGTCTGAAGAGCTTCGAGTTTTAATTACTAAAGTCCTGATGAAAATCTGAATCAACAGCTGCTCCCAGCAAGGCAGCCCTCAGAGATGCCCAGAGAGGGGCAGAGGGAGGGGAAGGGCAGACACAGCCCAGACAGGACGCAGATGACTGCAGCTGTCTGGGGACAGCCCTGGCACCTGTGGCTGTGAGCCGTGGGGTAGACAAGACGGGCTGGGATCACGCAAGAGGAAGTGGGAGCCTCTGGGGCGCATGTGTCCCTGTACCATGGAATGTGTGTGTCTGGCACATGCCCTGTGAAAGTGACAACGTGGAGGGATGACAGCAGGGGCTGTGGGGATGTCCTGCCATGGTGTTTCTGATGGGCAGGGGAGGGCATGTGGGTACAGCTGCCCAGAGAGCCAAGAAATGGTCAGCAGGACAGGCAGCAGGTGCCAGAGAAATGGCCTTCAACCAACTAACAGCAGTACCCCCTGTGTCTCAGGTACCGGGGCCTCTGCCCATCGCCCCCACCTTCCCTTCTCCAAGTGAGAAACAGCCCCCACTCCACAACTCCCCAGGGTGGACACTGCCACTCGACGCAAAAACTCATCCCTGTTGGCTTCAGCACAGAAGAAACAGACATTCCCCCCACCCAAGGGCTGACCTCGTCACTCATACGTTTAAATCTTCTCATATCTAACACCTCTCCTGCCGGTGGTGTTGGGTAATTCCAAGCTGGAGATACTAGAATAACAAAACGGCCCATCAGTTTGGCAAGATGGCAGTGAAAGCATTACCGCCGTGGGCATCCAAGTTGCTACATAACTAGAAGGAAGTTTGGACACGTGTGTCACTTTTAACATCCTCAGAGGTGGACACAGGACGGTGCTTTATGACCTACAGGTGAGGAGATGCAATAAAGCACTATTTATACGAACGCAAGGGAAGTGAGAAATGTTCAAAATAAGAGACTGGTTAAAAAACTTGTCGTAGATGCACGCGGTTGAAGGACATGCCGTTGCCAATACCTTAGGAGTTCCAAACAGCCCTGAGTGCGGGACGCTTTCACAGCAAAACGTTAGGTAATAAAGCAGCACACGACATAAACTGTTACATAATTATCCCGATTGTGTTATCAATATGCAAATGTACAAATATGCATATTAAAAAGACTGGAAGGAAGTGCTCCAAGTAGAACATGAATCACCTCTGTTCTATGGGCTTTTTCATTTTTTCCTACATTTTCTACAGAAAATATGCACTATATATAAATTTAATTTTTTTTGCAATAAAAAATTAAAAACTAATAAAGGAGGATACAGAGGTCAGGGTGGGAGAAGCAGTGATTAGACTTGACAGGGCCCAGATCCTATGTCTGGCAAACCTTTCCCAAAGCCCTCTCACAGAGCCCGAGTGATGGGGGTGCTTTCTCCCCTCAGATCAGCTCCACGAGCCAAAGCCCGGGCTGCTGTTTGCAGGAACACAGGTGTTCTCGGCCCTGGCAAGCTTATGTTGGAGAGAGTGCCTCCAGAACCCCTTCCTGAATGAACCCTCATGGATTAGCCATTGCCATGGGCAACGTGTTGGCAAACAATATGTTAAGTACTTGGACTCTCTCTTCCACTACTGATTAGTAAATGGGCATTGGAATGGTCATGTAACTCACGGCTGCCAGTTCTGTGCCCCCCCATCAGTGCCTCATCTGACTGCCGAGGGTCCCCAAATTAGGGAGCCGGGATGTGGGCTGCTGCTATTGGCAGGCCTGGTACCCATTCCAGAACGCAGTCACTTGGGAAAAGTTTAAGCACAACCTCCCTAACCTTGCTTCTGAGACATCAGAAATAAGGCTTGTGTGGTGCTTGCTGACGGGAGGGGGATGAGCTCTGCCTTTGGAGTCCCCTCTACCACTGACAGCGGCCTTCAGCATCACTGCCACCCACCTGCCTCCCCAGGACCCTCCTGGCGCCACCCTCACCGTCAGCTGGGGGCCAGATCACCACCACTGCAGCTCCACCTTCCGGAGGATGCAGACCTCCTGTCATTTTTATGAAGTCTTCCCTAAGGAGCCAGAAGTCTGCCCACCTACCAAAAGTATCAGCTTACCCTAGAAGAACCAGCCACATGTCCCTGGGCCTCTGGCCCCATGCCATTCATTCAACAAAACTCCCCCGAGAGTGCCAGCAACATGATGGGTCCCAGTCAAGCCCTTGTCTGGCTGCCCCAATTACTCTGCCCTCAGACAATTCCTCGACTTGCCTTCTCTGCGAGGACAAGAAGCGTGCACTGTAGCTGCACAGCTCACCTTCTAGTAAGTAGAATGGTGTCGCTGCCAGATAAATGGGCCAAGCTTTTGATAATGGGTGGGCCTGGGATCTAGAACACAGGAAGTCTTTTTTTTTGCTCTGCTCCCCCCACCCCCCGCCCCCCAACCCCCGCCCCCCTCCTCCCGGAGCGTCCTGCACACTCTCACTCTGTGCTCCACTCTTCCCCCGCCCAAACCCCTCCGCCTGGCTCCACAGAAAGTCTTCTTAAAGGTTCTCTCATCTTTATACTGTGGAGACCGGTCTGCCCTCCCCCGCCCCTCCACCCCAGCCACCACTACCACCAACAACCCCAGTAGGGCACTCATTTCCTCAGGGTGCCCAGCTCTCCAACCAGGAGGGCGGTAGGAGTCAGACATGGAGGACAGCAGTGCTATGGCCTGAACTGCGTCTCCCCCGAAACTGAAATGTTGAAGCCCAAACCCTCAGTACGACTATATTTGGAGAAAGAGCTTTCAGAAAGTAATGAAGGTCAAATGAGGTCATAAGGATGGGGGCCTTGACCCAATAGGATTAGTGACCTTATAAGAATAGACAGAAAGGAGTACTCAGTTGCCACCCCCAACCATGCCATGTGAGGACACAATGGGAAGGCGGCCATCTGCAAGTCAGGAAGAGAGCCCTCACCAGAACCCGACTCTGGCCAGCCACGATCTGGGATTTCTAGCCCCCAGAGCTATGAGGGGAAAAAAGTCTGTTGGTTTAGCCTCCAGTCCCCACAGTCTGGTATTTTGTTATAGCGCCTGGGTGGACAAAGACATGCAGATTCTAAGAGGTCAGAGTCGCTGCCTCCTAAACACTGAGGGATGATGAAGATGCCTCAGAAGAGCGGTGGAACCTGTACAGGGAGAGTGTAAGGAGGCTGCTCTGCTCAGATGGAGAACCTTCTCATGGAAGGGGCAGGAGAGGCACTGCACAGGCTCCTGGAGGGGGTAGGGGGAATGTCTCACTGTCATGATCCCTGCTGGTGTGAGGAAACCCTCCAAGTTGGGTCGCAATTAGCTGGGAGGACACAGCTCAATGATCTTTGTGGAAGGACCAACATGCGCGACCTCTATGGGGAACAGGCATGCACACAGAAGGTCACGGCTACTTATTGGGGCAGACGAAAGAAACACTGGAGTGGGTGAGCCACTGCCTTGGACAACATGGAGCAAAGGTCTTGTCCCGTGGTTTCCACTTTAGCTACACAGCACTAAACACTCACCCAGTCAACGTTCTTCCTGACTGCATCCATCCCAATCCTCACGTGCAGCCCGGGACCCACTGCCGGAGGCCACGGCAGCCTCCCGGTCCCGTGGCTGGGGCACACAGGCCTGGTTTAGGTGCACGTCCTACTGAGTCCGACCTCTCAGAGAATGAGGAACCTGGGCCAGAGAGGCCAACACTGACGTGTAGCTCCAAGAACACATGGACTGTGAAGGCACCTGGGGCTAAGGGAAGGCAGGGCCCACTCTCTGAGGTGCAAAGATGAAGGCCAGAACCCAGGTCCAGGACTAGAACTGAGCCTGGGGGAGATCGGGGCTCCCCACCCGAGAGTCCTGGATTAGGTGCAGCTCCAATAAAGCAACTAGCCCCTCCTAGTGGTACACATCGCTGGTCTGAACAGAGAGCTCAGGGTCTGGCTGCAGCTGAGGGAGCAAGTGAAGACCATGGACCTTCAGAAAGTGGCAAGTAACAACATCTGTGACCAAGAGAGCAGGGGACTGAAATGCTGACTTGGGTGACCAACTTGTCCCAGTTTGCCAGGAAATTCCTCGTTCTAGCCATGAAAGTCCTGCAACCTGGCAAACAGCTGGTCATCCCACTGCCAACCCACTCTCCAACTGGGCCCTCACTGTGCTCTTTGAGAAGGACCTTGGAAGTCCTGTGCCTGCCCCCAACACCCAGGTTATCTCTGAAATGACTATTTGCATTATCTCCCCGTCGGGGGCCTAGGGACATGTGGACATGGCTGCAACCCACCACAAAGGGGGAAAATCATAATGGGGCACTGCAAGCATGGTTCAGAGCAACGATTAACAAGCGTCCTCATATCTGATCTCATTGACCTACCTGCTGCCATTCATACCTCTTCCAACCTCCCCTCCAAATGGGACGTAAGAGCGACCCTTCCAAACCCCAAAGCTGAGAAGGCCTCCCACCCTAGGGACCCTACGTGAGCTTCATTGTCCTTACAACAGAATCGCAGCTTTGGCCTGGCCCTCAAGGCCTTTCCAGATCAGCCTCCTCCATCCCTCCAGCCTCTCTCCTACCTCCCACATATGCATCTGGATGAACTTTTCTATCCCCCAACCCAGCCGAGCTGACTCGTGTGAGGCCTTTGCACAGACTGGTCCTTCGAGCTAGAATGTTCTCTGTTACCCTAGATCCTTATCTTGCTATTTACCAACTCATTTTATTTGCCTGCTCAGAAAAATCTTATTTTTCCTTCCCTGTTCCCTATGGGTTTGACCAAATGATCTCTTTGGCCTCTCACAGAGCCCAAGCCCTCACTGCACCAAACTGTGACTTTTTTTTATGTTTACATGCATCGCCCACCACTATTCCATGCCCTCCTGATAACAGAAATGGAGTGTTATTTAGCTATATTTTTCCATCACTGAGCGTGGTTCTGGCCACCAAATAGGCATACAGGAGTTGTTTGCTGATCGCCTGATTGACTGATTGACTGACTAAACTTAGCTCCCCCAAATCCTTCCATGTGAGACTGTATTTTCCTCCAAGTTTTCAGCCATGACAAATGACAGACAAGAAGCCTCTTTGAATTTCTAAACGCTTATCTCAAAGCATTCAGTGTTGTCAACCAGCTCAGCCCGCCAATGAGATGAGCCGCACGATGTTTCTGTCACAGCACCTTCTTTTTTGTCAACTTACTTTAAAATGCAACTCGGTGGCTTCAAGTTAGAAATAGAATGCCGCCGTGTCCTCAGCCTGTCCTCGAACATCTATCACCAGCCAGCTGAGGAGATGTGACTGTCGTCTTCTCAACCAACACGATGGTTTTGCCCCTCTACTATACAAACCCAGTGGGCCGTGCAAGCCTGGTGAATTCCCAATCAGCTCAACATCCTACACAATTTTTCAGAAACTATGATTCTATCTAAAAATAAGTGCAACAGTCTGGAACTCACTTTTCCCCAGTGCCTAAATCTCAGCTTCCTATAAATACCAAACAGCCTTCCAGGCAATGACAGACCTCGGCATTATCCGACAAGCATCGCTTATGACTCTGCCTTGAGCAGTGCCAGAAGGTGCTGAGAATCTACCCACCTTATTATGGCATTGCCAACAGGGTCTCAGGCAGCTTCCTGGGCCTGGAGGTGTGTCAAATACCAGTGTCAGGAATGCCTCAAATTAAAGTGTGTGTGCCTGTGTGTGTAGCTGAGGGAGGGAAAAACATGGAGAATTCAACTCCTCTCATAAAGGAAAATAGCTTCCAATGAGCAAAGGAAAAAAAAAAAAACCAGTATATCAGTTATCTACTGCTGTGTAACAAATTACCCCAAAACTTAGCAGTTCAAAACAATACACATTTCTTCTCTCACAGTCCAGTGGATCAGGAATCCAGGTGCAGTGTAGCTGGGTCCTCTGTTTTAACATGTCACAGCCTACAATCAAGAGGTTGGCTTGGGCTATGGTCTCATCTGAAGGCTGACCTGGGAAGGATCGGCTTCTAAGCTCACTCACGTGGTTGTTAGCAGGATTCACTCTCTCACGGTCGGTTTGGTTGATCTCTTAGCTCTTCCCAAGGCAGTGGCTGGAGGCCTCCCTTGGTTCCCTAACTCATGGGCCTCTCTGAAAGGCATCTCAAGACATGTCAGTGGGCTTCATCAGAGCAAGCAAGGGAGAGGGCAGGAGAGAGCGCCAGCAAGTCGGCATTGCTAGCAAGGTGAAAGCTACAGTCTCTTGTCAGCTAATCTAAGAAGTGACATCGCATAACTTGTGCCATATTTCAGTTGTTAGAAGCAAGTCTCCGGGTCCAGCCCACACCTGAATGAATTACACAAGGGCACAAGTACTAGTTGATGGGAATTATAGGGAACGATGTCAAAAACTGCCAGGCCGAGAAATGCCCGATGAAACCCCAGAGAAGTATCACCAGAGCCTCTTGTCTAAGGCCTGGCCCACACAAGACTTTGGGAAACTCAGTCATTTGCTTTTCAGAAAATATTTAATGAGGGCCAGCTGGGCACCCAGCACTGCTCTAAAAGGGAGGTGAGTGGAACCCAGGAAAATCCCTGTCCTCACAGAGCTGACGTCCTCATGGGAGGAGAAAGACCGTAAACAAGGTGACATATGCTAGGGGGTGCTAACTGCTGCGGAGGAAACAAAGCAGCAAGGGAATGTTGGGGAAGAGGTGAGGGTCACGGGTTGCAATAAATAGCATAAAGGAAGGTCCCAATGATAAAGGGACATTTGAGCAAAATCATGAACAAGACCAGGAAGCAAGCCACATGGCTCCCTGAGGAAAGAGCATTCCAGAAAGAAGGAGCAGGCAGAAGGGTCAAGAGGCAGGGGTGTAAGTCAGGAGGGCGGGGCCAAAAGTCACAGCGACTGAGACAGAGCAGTGGGAATGAGGTGAGACAGGTGTGAGGGGCAGATCACAGAAAGCCTTGTTAGGCGAGTGTAAGAATTGTGGCTTTTATGCTGAGTGAGAGGAGGAAGGCTTGGGACAGAGGAGTGACATAAAAGGTGTCATACCTTCACAGGCCTCCTCTGACTGGCAGAAGGAACCAAATTTTAGGAGGATGTCAAGGAGAGAAAGCGGGAGCTCAGTTAGGGGGCCGCTGCTTTAGTCCAGAAGAGAGCAGATGATGACTTAACCCAGCGGGACAGCAGCAGAGATGAGTAGGTTGGATTCTGGATACATCTGAAGGTACAGTCAAGGATTTGTGGATGTGCTAACCGTAGAGTGTGATATAAAAGAAATCAGCAAGAGCTATGAGGTTTTGAGCGGAGCAATTTGAAGAACAGAGTCGAAGACTGAGGGAAAAGCCAGTCTAGAAGTGAAGTCCGGAGCTCAGTGTTGGATGGGACAGAAAACAGAGAAGAGCAACAGACTTGGGGAGGCCGAGCCCGAGAGTGAATCTCAGCTCAATCGGGGAGATCCAGCATGGTCATAGAGCACACCTGGCCTTGGCTTCCCTGCTTAACCTGCAAATGGCCAGCCCCTCAGAAGTCACCCACTGAGCCAGCCACCCAGACCTGCACAGTGGGACAGCCAGCTTTCCCTACCACGTATGCCTCTCACGTTCCTGTACAAAAACTCAATGTCTGGGTAAAACACACTGTGTGGGTAAATGATAAAACTCTTTCCAGAGGGCAGATTACTTAAAGGCATCACTCAATGTGCACCTACTGTGTGCCAGGCACTGTTCTTGTGATATCCACATAGATGCACAGGCCTGGGGCTCACGGAATGTCTAAGGATGGAGAGGCTGTGGCTCTCGGGTTCCCTGCCAGTGGGCTATGGTCGTTTTTCCTACCTGTGCCTGTGTTTCTCTACATTAAGCATTTCAGAAATGGGGGACAAGGCTGGGACTCTCTTTACCACTGAAGTTACCATGAGCAAACCAGTCTCTGCCTGCGTGCTTTCTGTGTGGGAAGCCTCACTACCCCATGCGGCAGCCCAAGCCATCAGCACAGCAAGTTGTTAGGAAACAAACCCCCCTCTCTTGTCATCAGCCAACACCTGACCTGACAGTGTCCACCCACTGGTCCCAGTTCACCTTCTGGAACCAACAGAGAATATTTCTCCTATTCAAATCACAAGCTTTCAGAGCAACTCTTAAATCTTCATCTGATGCCAATGATATCAGCACCTGCTGAAATCTGCATCACACCGTATGAATCACGCTTGATAAAAGTGTCTTCACAAACACAATCCCATTCACAATAGCTAAAATTCAACTGCCAAGTGTCATTCAGCTATCAGTAATAAATGGGATGACACATGGGAAAGTCCTTGGTAAAAGCTGTGACCATTTCACTCCGTATCATCAATCCCACTCTGCAGCTGAGGACAGCAAGCTCAAAGAGACAAAGCAACTCAGAGAGGACATCTCAGGAAACGATACAGAGAAAACGGTAAAGTCATGACTCTCCTGCAGATTTAAAATAAACATGTGATGGTTTATTTTACTCTATCATTAATCAGTGAAGATTAAAAAGATTATTATAACTGGTTCAAAAGAAAACCTAAAGAACAGCCACATCCACAGATCGTAAATATTTAAATGGAAGTGCCAATGCAGGTAACGTTGTTTGGGGGAGGTCGTGTGGGTGATGGGGCCTCTCCCTGGTGGGACAGAATGGGCATTAATGACCAGTTATCTACAACTCACAGATTATAAAATCGCTTCCATAAGAGCCAGATCAGATGACCCAGAGGAGTATCCTCTAGAATCCAGGGTCTAGACGGTCAGAGTCTCTCACTGCAGGACAGGTCTGCTTCCTGCTCTGGCAGAGCGAGGATCTGAACTTGGGTCTTCGTGACTCTTTCCACTTCTTCGCAGTGCCCTCTGCGGAAAGCTGTAGAAGCCCTGACTGGTGTGGCTCCATTGGTTGGGACGTTGTCCCCCAAAGCAATGGTCACCGGTTCGATTTCAGGCCAGAGCACGTGCCTAGATTGCAGGTACAGTCCTCAGTCGGGGCACGTACGAGAGGCAACCCATCGATGTTTCTCTCTCACGTTGATGTTGTTCTCCTTCTTTCTGTCTCCCTTCCCCTCCCTTTAAAAATAATTATTTTTTTAAAAAACCAGTGAACACATCCTCGGGTGAAGATTCAAAGAATTTTTAAGATAAAAAAACAGTAGGAAAGCTATAGAAAACTTCAACTGACGTCTTTTTTTAAGCCCCAACCATAAAGTGGTGAGGCCTTAGATCGCTGGCAACAAATGCGAGAAGGATCGGACAAAGGCTCTGGGGACGAAAGAGCTCAGCAAGCCCATGAAGTCTCTGGCTCTCTGCATTTTTCCACGCCAGCAACAGCCCTTTGCTTCCTCTTTCCCGCAGCCCATTTCTCATTCAGTGACATGTTCAGGGTAGATACAGGGTGGGGCAAAAGCAGGTTTACAGTTGCTCGTATGGAAAATAATGCAATTAACAAATACCAATACAAAATGAACTCTGTACATACGTACATACTTACAGCCGCAATCCTACTTCTGCCGCGCCCCCCACCCCCCTGCCCTGTTTCCAGCCTGACTCCCCGCCCCCCACACTCAGCAGAGAGGGCCCCATTGTGCAAGAAGAGGAGGGAGCCGGGTTCTGCGTGGTTTTCGTTTTACCCGAAAGCCCATCGTGCTTCAATAGCGTCTTTGTTCTCTCTCTCCCTCTCAATAGTTCCTGTGTCTTAAAAAAATTACTAATTTTCATTCTTCATATTGTATTAGTAGTTTGGAGGAAGAAAGAAAAGAAACCAATTAAAAAATAAAGTTCTTAAGGTTTTAGAACGGCATTTATAATAACTTCACAGGTCTAACCTCACTTACTGCCAGCAGCTTAAACAGAAGGTTCCTTGAGAGGTGAGCAATAAAGAAACCATTTAGTACTTGTTCTCCAGAGATGCTTTTATCACGTCACTTGCCCCTTAACTGTTGCTGCCTTCCACATAATCCAGAGCAGGAGAGGACGTGCCAACCAGCTCTCAGACATCTGCATGGGTCAGGCCTTTTATGAAGTGAGTTCCCCCCCCCCCCAACGGGGGCAAAGGCTTAAATACCTCATCAATTTCAAAAGGATGTCAATTTCTCCTGCCAGGCAAGGTGGCCTAAGCTCATTCCAGGTGAGGAAGGGGAGCCAATCCCAGAGCAGAAGGTGACTCTGAACATGGGATGCTTTCATGCCAGGGGTTGCTCTTTTCCAGTCCTCCATGGCAGCCCGTATTTCCACCAACCCTGGCTCAGAAACGGGAAATGCGGGAGACCCCAGCTTTCTGTCTGTCCATGGGATGGAGCTTGCCTGTCTTCCCTTCTCCTTCTTGAGAGCAGAGTTTGTTTGATCCATCTCTGTATCCAATGTTTACCTCACGTGGCCCGAAGCTGGTGCTGAGACAGTGTTTGTTTAATCAAATTGAACTAAATCCTTGGGTTCAGTTTTTCATTCATTCATCAAATATGCACTTGACACCTTCTATGAGCTACCTTCTCCACTCACAGGTGGGGCCGTGGCAGTGAATCAGACAAGGTTCTGGCTCTCCAAAGGCTTATATTTTAGCAAGAGAGAAAGGTAATACATAAGTAAACAAATTGCATCACTAGTAAAAAATAACATTTCATGTGGAAATAAGGTCTCAAAAAAAGGCAGGCCAGAATGATAAAGAGTGTCAGAAAGGAAGGGATTTATCCTATCTTCATCTACCTACCCAACAAAAACTCAAGCGTACTTTCTCATCCATTGAGGGACTATGTGCTGGACAGAAGGATGAAAGTAAACTGTCTCCCCTCTCCACACCACTACTCTGTCACTCTCTGAAAGGTAATGCGTAAGAATATATGAGCACTTAGTAAGGGTCTACTCTGAGTCAGCCGTGGTGACAGGCCTTTCAAACAAAATGATCTGATTTAAAATATCATCTTCCCAGGAGATAGTACTTATTACTTTAGGTCTACCAATGAGGAACAAAGGCTCAAAGTCATTAAAATATCTTGCCCAAGATCACCTATCCAGAAAATGATGGAGCCAAATTTGAATCTAGGTTCCTCACCTCGAAAATGCACACTTTGGGCATCATGCTGTTCCAGCTCTAGATCTGGGGCATCATGTCAGACACTCTAGGGGATGTAAAGTGGTCAGACAGAAGCCTTTGACCTGGTCAGAGAGACCACAAGCTCACTGGGGAAATGGGTTGGATTCACATAGCCATAACCAAGGCAATGAGGATGTGTATTTGAGGAGAAATAAATATTGATGGACTGGAATGACCAGAAAAGCAACAATGAAAGGGCAGAAAGTGTCCATAAAGACAAGACAGACCTGGAAATCAGAGACGAAGTTGAAGCAGAAGACGAAGAGTGTTCCTACATCCACCTGAGTATCTGCAAAGTGTCAGCCCTATGCGATATGCAAAAACATGCAGGGTCCCTGCCCATGGGTGAAAGGATAATCACCTACCTCGCTCCTGGACACCAGGGACCAGAACTTGAAGTGCATCCCCTAGGAAAGAGCCTAGAGGGCCACAAGGATGCTCAGAAAATGAAGCCTCTGCCCTATGCTTGTATCTTCTCCTGAAGCTGGGTCCATTTCCCCACAAAAGCAGAATTTCTGTTCATGGGTCCCACCTTGGCTTCATTAAATTCCATACATGTTACCAGTATTTCTGGGTAAGCCAGGTCTACACCCAAATAAAAGTTCAGAAAAGAGCTTCAAAGCCCATGAAGGGGGAACAGCTTTACCTCAAAGAATCTCAGCTTCCTCATCGGTACAATAAGATGATGATTCAAAAAATTCCAAGTTGTTAAGAGTGGAAGATGTCATCCTGCAAAGGGTTTTTCATGGTGCCTGGCCCAGACCAGGATGCTCCATGGATATTCATCTCAATGTTTCTCCCTTCACGCTCCCTTCCCATGGAAGGTACCTGGTACTTGAGAAACGCTGCAATCATCTTGACTGTTCCCTACAGCCGTTTCAAGACGTACATTCAACGGGTCATGAAGTCCGGCCACTTCTCCTACTGACAATGTCACTCACATCCTTCCTTTTGTTCCCACAACTCCTGACCTAGTTCGACTGCTGTGGCTTCTTACCCAGTCTCCACGCTCCATGTGTGTGCCTTCCTGTCCTTCAGAATCCCAAATCAGTCTTCCTAAAATACTCTCTAATGATGTCACTCCTTGAAGAGACCAGAGAGAAATGACACTTAAACTTCACAGGCTATTCTCTCACATTCCCTGCTTGGCCATGAACTCTTTGAGGTGAGGGAAAGAACTGTGAGTAAAAATGGGAATATCTTCCAAGTAGAAAATTATGCTGTTATGAAGGGAAGGCTATATGACATTGGGCATGACATGCTTAAACAGCCTTGTCTTCAGTGGCCCCTGTAGTTGGAACATCAAAAGGCACAACCTAGGGAATGTCACGTAAGAGGCCATCCACTGCACATTACAGCTGAGAAGTCGTTATTCCCATTGAAAATAGCAAAATGCAACTCTCTCCAATGAATAAGGGATAGGAGCAAAGGGCTGAGGCCCAGGAGAAAGGACACTCAGGCTGCAGAAACCCAGGCCATGGTCCAAATGAAAGTCAGGCCACCCCAGGGGAACCGCTGTCCTGAGACATCAATAAATAAAGACTTGATTCCAATGGTATCATGAAGCATTTGCAGATGCCCAGCCCAAAGACATTCTGCAGATAGAAATGATGTGGCACGTCCACATGAGCTGGCAAGAAACAAGAGGAGCATTCAGCCAGCAAGACAAAAGACAGATCATCTGTCCACTCACCCCAGTCACAGCTCCCAGAGAAGAACACGTGCACACTGATGGCAGAACCCAAGTGCAGTACTTTCAGATGGAGAACGGACTGAGGCTTAAATGGCCTTTGCCTGTGGCAGCCTTCCCTGACCAACCCCACCCAAAGCAGAATAGGCTAGGCACCCCCACCACACCCTCTTATTGGACTTGGCTTTCATCGCCTTTATCGTTTTTGGAGTCCTCTGGGTGTTTATCTAGAATCTGCCTCTTGGCACTAGACTAAGGATGAAAGGGGCCTTTTCGTGTTCTCTCATACCCTTATAGACAGCACCACCACCAGTGGTGGCTAAATGCCCTTCGACCAGCGGGCAACTCTTCTAAGTCTCAGTTATTTTATCCCTCCAAAGGGATATTAAAAAGTACCATCCTCATGGAGTTGGCAGAGCATTCTGAGAGATAACATGCCCACAGTATTTTGGTCCTCCCTGGCATATAAAACGTGCTCAGCAAACATCCACTATTACTTTCTTACTGGGGTCAGGAGTCCATTGATGCTTGTTGAATGAGTGGGAAAAGGCTCACGTTAACTGCATAGTCAACTCTGCAACAGGCCTTGGCGCCCACAGAGTTTCATGTTCAGCACTTCCACTCTTCGTGAGGAGGGCTCATGGCTTACTGTCACTTGAAGTTTTCCATGTCATTGATTTCAAACATCCATTCATTCAGACCCAAACCCGGACACGACTTGAGGGGGAAAGAGGTCTTTCAACAGGGCTTCACGGTTCATCCAAGGCTCCCACGCAGGCAGAAGCCCAGCTGCCTGGATGCCAAAAAGGCCGAGGTCAGGAAAATATCAGAGTGTGAAAAGGATCCCCAAAACCCCCAGATACCCTGTGGACATCAGCCCGGAGCAGTAAGATCAGAGCTCACCAGCTGCTGGAAGTGACCTAACTGCTCTAAAGCCAGACTTTTTGGGGACTGGCTTGTGGCTGGGTATAAAGCCTTCAGATGGAAACTTCTTTTTTCTTTTAAAAAAATTTTTAGTTATTTATTTTTAGAAAGAGGGAAGGGAGGGAGAAAGAGAGGGAGAGAAATATCCATGTGTGATTGGTTGCCTCTTGCATACCCCTGACTGGGGGGGACCTGGCCCACAACCCAGGCTCGTGCCCTGACTGGCAATCAAACCGGTAACCTTTTGGTTTGCAGGTTGGCACTCAATCCACTGAGCCACAGCAGCCAGGTCAGGTTGGAAACTTCTGCCCAATGCCTGGAGCTGAGCAGGCACAGGGAAGCCTGGCCTAATGCATGATGCTGCCCGCTGAAGACCCCGCAGCTTATTCTCATCCTCCCTAGAACCAGATGCTGCACCACCACGGGGTCTCCTAGGGCACCCCTACCACCCAGGGGCTTCAGATCTCTGGAAGAAGGCAAATCAGGCAGACGAAAGAGGAAGCACAACCTCCACCTTGACCAGAATCCCCCACTTTCCTTCCTCCTGCATAAAAAATCTGAAGCCATCCAACTGATCTCTCAACATAAGAGTTCAACACAATAAGCCTCCTTGAAGTTTTTTCAGCCCCTTCTGCTCCAGAAGAGTCTGTTCATGAGTTAAACCTCATTTATGAAGGTCAAGTACTCATGGGTGAAGACAGCAGTCAAAATAAGGAGCCCAGGGAGGACCTGGGCTCTGTCTACCTCCAAAAATGCCTTCCACACCCCTGTGCCCACTATTTCCCCACTGAGTTGCGAAGGCTTTTCTAAAATAGCAAAAATGGGAGAGCAGAGGGGATATCAGTTTAGGATCTTGGAGCTGGAGGACTCAAAGGAGCTTCTGCTGGAACTTCTATCTTCCCAAGCTGACTGGAAAGCACGTCTTTGTTCCGCACCTGGACAAATGCAAGAACTTGCAGTGCACCCACACAGAGCTCTCCAAACAACCCTCATTCACAACAGCAAAGTGGCGTTGCCTACAGCAAGGATCCGGTCACTCCACTGCCCTGCACTGGCTTTCCTTTAAACTTAGAATAGGATCCACACTCCTGGAAAAGGCGCACGAGGTGCTCACTCTGTGTAGACCACGCCCTCTGCTCCTACGACCTTGTCTGGAACCACATTCCTGCCCACTGTCCCCCCTGCCTTACTGGTCTTCATTCACGTCCTTAGACAGGCCAAGCCCTCTCCCACCTCGGGCCCTCTGCACCTGCTGGACCCTCCACCTGGAAGCTCCCCACTCTTCACGTGCACAGCACCTTCTCTTCAGCCAGGTCTCAGTTTAAATAGCATCTCCTTATAGATGCCTTTCCCAACCACCACATAGAAAGCCCACACTCAGCTATTTTCTACCTTAAGCACTTCCTACTTGGTTTTAGTCATAGTATTTACTGTAATTTGCAATCATGTTTGTCTTTGATGTCCTATTTTATCTCCCCGCTGGCATATAAGCTTCATGAAGGCGGAGAAGATGCTCATCACAGTCACTGTTTAGTCCCTGTGCCTGGCATACAGTAGGAGCGCAATAAACTCCATGAATGAATGAATGAACCCGCTCCATCATTTTACAGATGAAATGAACATTCACCAGCATCATCGTATGTGTGGGCCAGACACTGCAGCAGGAGCAATGTGAGTGTAACATATTATACATATGTCATATATATGGTGTCTGTATTATATACAAGCATATCATAAATATCTCTTTTGACATATTATATATCATCATCACTATAACATTATAAATATATTGTTAAATGTATGTATGTATTATATTTACATGATACATACACGCTATATATAAACGTAAGTATATATATATTTATACAAGCTCTTCGAAGCCTCACGGTTTCCTGTGAGACAGGCATGGTGTCACCATTTTGCAGATAAGACAACTGGAGCACAGAGAGGTCAAATAATCTGTCCAAGCTCACACAGCGAGTAAGTGACAGCTGTTGGACTTTTGTCCCCACTAAGCACCGCTGATGGATAAAACGCAAGCGTCACGTGCCCCCCAGGGTGGACCACAGGGACCAGGGGGGGAGTACAAGGGTCTGGTTTCTGCACCCCCACATCTGCCGGCCACCCTGCACCCAAAACGGCAGACCGCTCCCCCTCCCAAGTCTGTTTTATATCCTGCAGGAGCTGCTGCTGAAGAGGGTTTAAACGTGTCTGCCGGAGCAGCTGCTGCCTCTCCCAGGACTAATCTGCCGTGAAGCAGAAGCAAAGCTTCATTTACTACTTCTAACGGGACACGGAAGAGCCGAAACCCCAGCAGATGCTCCCTGCTCCCAGAGTCCGACAGGGCAGGGCGCTCCCAGGGGCTGGCTCCCCCGAGGCAGGGCCTCTCCCCTGCTACCCACTTGTCCCTACGCCCTGCGGTGGTCCCAAGGCCTGTGGCCCGGACATGGGCTAGCTGAACCTCTCTGTCCTTTGGGTTGTTTTTTCTTTTAATTGAGGTGCAATTCAATCAACATAAAATTAATCATTCAAAAACGAACAATTCAGTGGCATTTTTAGTGCTCTTCACGATGCTGTGCAATGACCATTTCTACTCAGTTCCAAACAGTTCCTCACCCCCAAAGAACACCCCCCTACCCATTAAGCAATCACCCCCTTTCCTCTCCCCCCCACCCCCTGGCAACCACTAATCGGCTTTCTATTTCTGTGGATTTGCCTGTTCTGGACGTTGCACACAAACGGAATCATATCATATGTGACGGCTGTGTCTGGCTTCTTTCACTCAGCCCAATGTTCTAGAGGTTCATGTGCACTGTAGCATGGATGAGTATGTTCCTGGGACTTTTGACCACTTGTCAGAGATATCAGAGCCTCAGGTGAGGGGCACCAACAGAGAATGCAGAGCTGACAACTGGTCTTCTCTCAGCCTATCCAGACCCACTGAGAAGTGGGAGAATCAGAGTCATCTTCACCTGGAAGGTTTCTCCCTCTGCAGGACCCCTGTGACCCAAACACATCCCCTCCCAGTGCCTCGCCCTGGGGAGTGCCAGGTCAGGTGGCAGAGCCGGACCAGTGAGGGACCCCAGAATCCAGCCCTGTATAGCCCTGGAAGGTCCAGTGCTCATAAAGAGAAGAAACCATTAATATTTATGTGCCTTTTCACTTTTGCCGGAAAAAAAAACCTAGCAATCCCAAAACCTAAGCCAATTTGACAGTTCAAATTTTGCTGTATTTTAGCTGGGAGACGACAGACTGTCATTTGACCCTGCTGTGGCATCAGTAGAGGACATCACACAGGTGACTCAGGGTCAGGATGTTATCGGTTCCCCAGACAAGGGCCCTGAGTTGTGACTGCAAGTACAACCGTTGAATTCTCCAGCCAAAACTCGGTCCCAATAGGGAACATCCCATACTCCCTAGCAGGGGAGGGGGCTCAGCATCACGCGTTGTATATATTCGTACAGTTCTTCCATCACGTCTTCCTCTCTTTCTTCACCCGCCACCATGGCCTCTCCCCTCCGCCACGAAAGAAAAGCCAGCAGGGTTCCCCAGCCTCGGCACTGCTGACATTTTGAGCAGGTAATTCTTTGTCCTGGGAGGGCTGCCTGGTGCATTGCAGGATGTTTAGTAGCATCCTGGCCTCTACCCACTAGATGCTGGTAGCGTCGCCCTCCCCAGTCATGACAGCCAAATATGTTCCTGATTTTGCCTAACATCACCTGGGGAGCAAAAGAGACCTGCACTGAGAACCACTGACTTAAATTCAGGTGGAAAAGAGAAGCTATAAAGGCGTTTCTGAAAGGGTTGCCCGAGAATTGAACGTATGAGGTCTTGCGCCGTGTTTCCAAAAACCGGGTTAATTACTCAGGGGCCAATTATTCACAATTATTCAGGGGCCAATTACTCAAGCCCCTGCCCCCATACCACCTGGGGTCCACCCAGTTCACCATTCCCAAGCTGCTGTCGCCAGCTATTGGGGGAAGAGAAGGAATTTAGAATCACGAATGCAAACTCACTCACAGGGAGGTTGAATTATTTACTTTGCTGTGTTCAGGATGGAGAGACTTGTGCATGTTAAAATGCACCCTCCCAGCCTCCCCCCCACCCCCTGGCAGCAGAGTCACTAAAGGAAGGTGGGATGGGGGGCCCCTCCCTCCTCTCTGGATGGCAGGACCCCTCTGTCCTTCCCCTTGGGGCAGAGAAAATTCTGGTATTACCTC
Source organism: Macrotus californicus (assembly GCA_007922815.1). NCBI lineage: Eukaryota > Metazoa > Chordata > Mammalia > Chiroptera > Phyllostomidae > Macrotus > Macrotus californicus. Next base: position 71,363 of record VMDR010002809.1, read on the forward strand.
TCTTCCTCCGAGGGCCTTACCTGTGTCTCCTTCAGGCAAAAATAGACAAACAGAGTCAACTTTTCCAGGGGACCAGACCACACACGATACCACAATATACGAGGCTATAGAAGAGTAAGTTACAAACTCACAGAGAGAACCCATTCTCATAAAAAAACAAAACACACCAATCTACAAATTTCACGCAATGTCTCATCCACCCCAGCCCTAGATTCTTTCCTCCCCTCCCTCTGAAAACCCAACTTCTTGCAAGAGCTGTGAGGACTGTCCCGTCACCTCACGTTCCACTCACTCTCCAAGCCAGCGCACTCTGCCCCTCTCCCTAGAGCTCCACCAAAACTGTTCTCACCAAGGTCACCGACATGTGTCCACTCTGTCACTGGCTCTAGTGACCACCTCCCTTCTTATCTGGGCTGTAAGATCCCTGAGGGCAGAAAATTAGGTCTGTTTTGTTTGTTTTCGTACCACTAATCTGAGAACAGTGTCTGGCATGTAGTAGGTGCTCAGTATATATACGTGGAATGAATGAGTGAATCTCACTTGATTCCTACAAGTGCATCCTTCCCTTGGTTTCTAGAAAGCTACATCCTGCTGGTTTTCCTCCCACCTGCCCAGGGACCCCATCTCTGCCTTACTTATGGTGTCTTTCTTAGCCCATCTATCAGATGCTCCTTAGGACCTTGTTTGGGCCCCATTCCCACTCAGTACCACTCTCTTCCTAGACCTTCTCACTTGTTCCCTAGGCCTCAATTACCACGTGGAGAGGGCAGTACCATTCAGGCTGCTCTCTACCCATTCATCATTTGTCTCAGAACATCTGGATCATCTTCTGAAGAGCTACCGCTGCCCATCCCACCCTGGCTCAGATGTGGGCCAAGGAGACACCACATGCTCCTGGCCAGACTGAATGGTTCATGGTCATGTGACCCAACACAGCCAGTGTGAGCCTGGCCTAGGCTTTGAGCGGTGGGTGATGAACAGGTCTCTTTTCCCACTGATCTTGCACCCATAAGGATGTGGCCATCTCACCTCTCTAAGAGGAAACCATGCCTGGGAACAAGTTCCACCAGTTCATGAAAAAGCAAAGAGAAAACATGAGAGAGTGACCAGGAGAGCTGACACCCTCGCATGAGACCCCGGATCCAGCTGTGCTTGAAGAACCCAACCCGGGATTTTCAATGAAATGATCCGATACATTTCTTTTTCACTTAACGCCGGCTTGGGTTGGAGTCTGTCACGTAAAACTAGCAGCCCCCAACTAGAATAATGACTGCCAGTCTATATTACCATGTCTGACTCCATGCTGAGCATCACATCCACATGCCCAAGTGTCTGGGGACGTTTCTGTGACCTCTGTCCCATGGCTACGCTGCTGAATCAAACTCCCTGAATCAAAATCGGAGCCAAGAGCACTCGCCAAGTGCACGACCATGCCCCATGCTGCCTTCTTCCCACTTCCTGGATCCACGCCCAACCATAACCCCCCACAACACGGACCTCCTCTCCACTAGGTCCCACCACATTCCCAGAAACAAAAACATGCGCAGCCTCAACAAGGAAGCTCATCTTCAAGGTATCCGCAGTCCACTCCCTCCCTCCCTCCCATACAGGCATGCCATTCCCCATGGACAGAGAGGGCCTGTTCCCCCCTCCCCTTACATCTGCTCCAGCCTCGATGATGGGCTTTTCCAACAGAGTGCAGTGAATGAATTGCTTTGGGACTTCTGAGGCTAGGTCATAATAAGCCTCGCTGCATCCGCTGCCACAAAAGAAATGTCAACTCTCCTGAGGTGCCATGATGTAAGGAAGCCCAAGCTACTGGTAAGAGAGCATGATGCCCACAAGCCCCCAGTTGTTCGAACCGCCCCAGCCAGGCATAGCCACGTGGGTAGAAGAGCCCCTCTTAGACACCGCAGCCCAAGCCCACGCCAGGAGAAGAACCAATGTTCAAAATAAACAAACCCATTGAGCCAGGCTAGCCATCTTTAGCCTTAGAGCCACCACAGCTTAAGCCCCAAACATTACAGAGCAGAGACAACCTTTCCACGGCCCTGATTTCCAACCCATGGCATGATGAATGTATGAAACCGCTGTCGGTTTATACTGCTCGGTTCGGGGGCAGCTTGTTATGCAGCAAACATAACTGAACCACTCAGATATTGCTTATCGTCGCCAAACCGCCCCTGAGATCCACCTAACACCATGCACTTCTCATTAAGGGAGCCCTGGGCAGGAGGGGAAAAAAAGAAAAGACATCTCTGATAGACCTGAAATAAAGCTATCGGTTTGCCAGTCTCCCTTACGGTTGGGTGGACTCTTCTGGGGCTTGGTGCAGCATCTGGTGCTAAGGTATCAGTATGTCTCTGATGAACAAATGAATGGAAGACAGGAAGGAGGCTGTGCAGCACTGCCCTCCGTGAGAACACTCTGGGAGCCCTAGAACTAGCCGTGTCTTTGGGGGCTCTCTGGAAGGAAAGAGGCACTGCAAGTGTTCTTATAATAATAGGGACAGGTTCCAAGCCTGGTAATCATTAACTATCCCCAGGAGAGCTAGTTAGCTAGCACAGAAGAAAGCCCCCCCTCCCCGGGGTTGTACCTTGACGGTACTTGGCTTCAAACTGAACTGCCGGCACCTTCTCACAGAGCTGATCTGTCTATAAAATTGGTGGTTTCTATAGAAACAGAAGCACTGTAGTAAAGCGAAGGGAAATCGTACATTCTGTCAGCGTGCAGAGATCAATCCTGTTCTTATACAGGGCCAGGACTCTTTCACGCTTTATTTTTGAGCATCTCAACTTTCATTTCCATCCCAGCCGTCTCATCTCATATTTATGAGGCTCCTGCACTGGTAATCTTGTCCCTCTGCACCGAGCTGCCTTTGTTAACTATGACCACAGGCAAAAAGTCTGTGTAAGCGGCGTGGAATCCCCAGCATCGCCCTGGGGTGCCAATAGCTCCAAACCCTGACCTCAGAGGCAGAGCTGGCTTCCCTGGTGTTTCTGGGGAGTCCCCAGGATGGTGGACAGGGGCCGTACCGGTGAGGCTCTATGGACCTCCAGCTGGACATTATAAAAATCTGCTCTGTAATTGGGTACCTGTTTTACATGCCTATCTCTTAGCTTAGGCTCCAAGCTCTTAAATATTAATATGCCTGCAATCTCTGTTTTGCACCCCGAAGTGCAAGTGGCTTTCTAACAGGCAAGGAATTAGAACTTAGCTTGTATTTGAATTACTCAGGTTGTCCCTGGTCACCTATGAAGGAAATTAGAAAAGGCACAGGTTGTAGTTTAATATTTCAGAGGAAGGTTCAAATTTTGAGGCATGTGTTAAGTCATGAAAAGTGCCTTCTTTTATCTTGAGTCACTCTTACAAAAGAAATACTACATTTTCTTCATCAAAGAGCCCTTTTATAATACCTGTTTGGGTCTGACCTAACAACACTCAACGTGTTGTGCCTTTTTCCTGCTCTGATGAACGACTGATTAGATAGGCCGGAATAAAGAGATAGGTAAACAAGGGGATGAAGCATGGATAAATGGATGGGTGGTGGATAATGGATGGATGAATAGGCAAATCCCACCCACCAGGAAAATTTTTCCAAAATATACATCTACGCATGCATCCATTTATTCATTCGTAACCTCTGTGAGAACCTACCATGTGCCAGGCATGATGTCAAGCACTGGGGATTCATCAGGGGCTATGCCAGGTAAGGCCCCAGTCCTGGAGGAGCTCAGACTTCAATATCTTTGGACTAGGAAATGAAGTGCAGTGCAGACGGAGGAGCGAACAGTCAATCACCGTGGTCCAGGGGACAGCTGACGCTAGGGCGGCCTAGGGTGATGGCTGTGGGTACAGGGAGGCGGGAGTAGATTTGAGAGCTGTCAGCAGGCTCTGGTGACTGACTTGAGTCCCAGAGCCCTGAGTCGAAAGCCCAGTGCACCCACTGACACCCTGGGTGAGCCTCAATGTCCTTGGCTGTAGGCCACAGAAAATTGCATCCTCCTAGAGTCACTCTGCGAAATAGATGAGATGAAGTATATGAAAGAGCCAGATATGAGGTCTGACCAAAAAAAAAATGGTGTTTTTAATACCAAAACCCTCCGTTTTAGGGAAAGACATCCAGACCCCTGGTTCTAGCCCCCAGACTATGAGCCATGAGGACCTGAAGCTGTAAGGGTCAAAGAGCAGGCAGAAGGTCAAGAAAGAGAACTCAAAGGCACAGCAGAGCAGGGTCATCGGCCACTCGGTGTCCAGCCTGCTCCCTCTACTCTCCCAAGGTTCCCGTCTGATGTCTGTCTGCCACAAGGCTGCTCCACACACAGCTGAGCCCACACGTCACACCACCCTCCTTGACCAGTGAAGCCTTTCGGGAGCCCAGGCCCCATCCATCCCACTTGGAGAAAGGACCAAACTGGAACGTCCACAGAGCCACAGTCATGAGGCCGCACAAACCAGGTGAGGCCGTGTGTGTCTTGCTCCACAGGAAGCTTCTCGTCTCTTTTTGTGCAGCCACAAAGCACATCAAGAACAAAAGCAACAAAACGCAGCCCAGCTGCCTCCCTAAGTCCCTATGGGTGCTTCTCCATTTGGCCCACACAACAACCCTGAGAGTAATTCAACACACAGTACAGGAAGTTTGGAAATACACCTGCCAGCACCTTGCTGTGTGCCCTTGGGTAGTAGACGCTGGACCTCTCTGAGGCTCTCAAACCTCACCTTTAAAATGGATACAAGAGCACAATTTCTGGGCACCTAATGAGAGGGAGGGTTTCTTTATGTGTACTTGTAAAAATCTTGGGCTGGGTCAATAGTGCCTTTGTAGACACATCCATGCCCTTCAGCTCGGGAGCAAGTCCAAACCAAATGCTTCCTCCAGAGCCTTTTATACAGGTACCAGTCTCATTTATGAGGGTGACTTAAATCATCTCCCTCAGGCCCCACCTCCAAACATCATCACACTGGACGTTAGGACCCAACATATGTATTGGAAGGGGGTGGAGCAGCTCAAACATTCTGTCCACAGCATCTTCAAACTAAAAATGAGTGCTCCTTCATTCAGTGGCAAAAGCATTCAACTCGTCCAACATTCCAATGCCCCAGACACCTGCATCGAAACCATCCACTGAAAATGCAGAGCCCTGGACCACACCCAGAGCTAAAGGAGCAGCCTTATCCGAGGTGTGACCACGGAATCCACATATCTTAAATGAGCTCCCGAGAGACTTCTGTGCCCACTGAACCTCACACGCATCTAGAGCGGCGTCACAGACTGCCCTGAGCAGGTCTAAACTCCCCGACTCATTTCAGGGGAGAGAAATCGAAACCCAGAAGTGATTAACTACAGATCGATAGAACAGAACAGTGAATCATGCAGACGGACAGGCTGCAGCGCACAGAAGCACGTGGGGGCTATGTGCAGGGCACACCAACATAATTAGGGGCCCTCGCCGACACCACTGGCTCATAAACATTTACAAAAACAGACTTCCTGGATATGAAAGAAAGTTCATTTTTCACTCAGCTATAGGAAGAGTAAATTTGTTTTTAATATCATACTCTACATCGATTTGATATTCTATTTCTTTCTGAGCGACCAAAAGCCTCAGTCTTTTGTTTACCTTTCTTTGTGTGCGAGCGGAACTGCAGGGGCGGGAGGCCAGCACGTACTTCTCTCCTAGGAAGTAATGAGAAACTTCCGACTCTTCCACACTCTGACTTACCATTGGCTCTCACAGCCCCTAGCTGACACCAGATGCTCCTTAATGGAGACAAACGATGCCCAGGGAGGTCGGGAATAGGCAGGGGGCCTCAGATGCCAGTTCTGCATGTGAGACTTTGTCACTTGTGATGATTTCCATTAATAAACCCTCTAGCCCGACTGTTGCGGTGTAAGGTACCCATCTCTGGAAATTTTTAACAAACTCACACCTAATTTCCTTTTTCATTAATTAATTTTTGTATTAATCTCATCCATTAGAGGCTAATACCACACAATTACACATAATGAGCCTGGAGGAGAGTTAATTGCGACTGTCCCAGGATTCCACGAGTGCCCTGCTCAGGATGTCTGCTCTAATTAGGTTTTCATTAATTACTTTTTCATCAGTTAATACGCTGTACTCTCAGCCCAATACTTACAATCTCCACATCACCTGCTCTTCAGTGACACCTCATTGAGGGTAATCAGTCAAGCAAGGGGGCCTTGACAGAGTTCAGCAGAGCCAGCTGGTACTATGACGTCAGTATCAGGCTGTGTATGAGCCATGTACACATCGCCCTTCCAGGGGTGTGCTTCACCCCAAAATCTGTGTTGTGAGAGCCTAGGTAAGCCAGGAATAAAAAGAAAGGAAGAAGCATGAACACTGGCCGGTCAAACCAACTCCTGTGCCGATAGGAGGGAGGGGGCCTGACCCACCTCTCAGAACATCAGACTAGAAAGAACATTTTCTCACTTCTACCTTGTTCCCTGCACCTGCCCCACCCCGCCACAGTGAGTGTGTAATTGACCGTCTACACCGGGCGCTTCTGAGAATGCAAGGGACTGCTATTAAGAATTGTGCTGGGGAATAAGAGACACAGCAGGGCTGTTCTCAGCGCACTGGGGTACACTGTCCCCCAACCTGCCGCCCCACCCCCACAAGCTGTCCTCCCCTGGCTGTTATCTTGTAAACCTTGTGCAGAGGCAGAAACGCTCCTGCAAGGTGGCATTCTGCCTCTACAGCCTTCACACAGCCCAGCGTTTGCCTGGGAAAATCAATACACATCGATTCGTGATAATAATATGATATAATCTCCAGTTCCTGAACTCTCTTACTCTTCCTACTTGCTGTGTGTGCGGTCAGAACACTCGCCACGAGCCCCGCCCTCTTAACAAGATGCAAGTGCACCATATAGACTGCTAACTGCAGGCACAACGTGGCCCAGCAGATCTCCCCACGAGCGTTTCTGCCTTGCGTGCCTGAAACTTCCAACCTGCTGAATAGCAAACTCCTCATTCTCCGCCTCCCCCAGCCCCTGACAACCACCATTCTAATTTCTCTTTCTGTAAATTTGACTATTTTAGATATTTCATACCATGGAATCACACAGCATTTGTCTTTCTGTGGCTGGTTTATTGCACTTTGCAAATGTCTTCTACATTCAACCATGTTGTCGTGTATTTTAGGATTGCCTTCTTTTTAAGGCTGAGTAATATTCCACTGCATGACTATGCCGCCTTTCCTTTATCCGGTCATCTGTCAATGGATATTCAGGTTGTTTCCATACCTTGGCTTTTGTGAATAATGCTGCAATGAACATGGGCACGCACATATCTCTTTGAGAGCCTGCTATCAATTATTTTGTATCTATACCCAGAAATAGATTGCTAGATCATATAGTTCTATTTTTATTTTTTTGAGGAACCACCATATTGTTTTCCCTAGCAGCTTAACCACTTTACACGCCCATGGACAGGGTGCAAGGGCTCCGCTTTCCCCACGTCCTGTCGGCACAGCTTCTCTGGCTAACCGCCACCCTCGTGCGTGTGAGGTGGTATCTGAATGGGGAATGGACACGGTCTCGTCAGCACGTGGTGCTGGGAAAACAGGACATCCGCATGCAAAAGGATGAGACCGAATCTGTATCATACATAATACACACAAATCAATTCAAAATGGCTTAACAATTTAAACATAAGGCTTAGAATGCAAAACTCCTAGAAGCAAACACAGGAGGAAAAGCTTCATGACATTAGGGTCGGTGATGACCTCTTGGGTATGACACCAAAAGCAGAAACAACAAAAGCTAAAACAGGTAAGTGGGTCTACACCAACTAAAATCCTCTGCACAATAACAAAAATAATTAACAGAGTGAAAAGCCGAGCTACAGAATGGGAAAAACAGCCCTGGCTGGCGTAGCTCACTGGATTGAGCACCGGCCTACAAACCAAGGGACTGCCGGTTTGATTCCTAGTCAGGGCACATGCCTGGGTTGCAGACCAGGTCCCTAGTGGGGGCTACGTGACAGGCAACCACACAGTGATGTGTCTCTCCCTCTCTTTCTCCTTCCCTTCCCTCTCTCTCTCTCTAAAAATAAATAAATAAAATATTAAAAAGAAAACCAGTTTAAAAAAAAAGAATAGGAAAAATATACGAAAATCATATATCTAATAAGATACTAAGAACCAAATTATATAAGGAACTCCTGCAACTCAATAGCAAAAATAAAAGAAGAACCTGATTAAATAAAATGGGCAAAGGACTTGAATGGATATTTCTCCAAAGAAGACATACAAATGTATGTTCCTGTATATTTTGATAGGGTTCAGAAAAATATCTCAATTAGTCAAGAGAAGTGTCCCTTCTGGTATAGTCATCAGACTGTACCTGTCACCACTGTCTACCCTCCTCCCCACACTAACGTGCACACACACGTGTGCACACACAAACACAGCCACACACACCCACACACCCCTTAAACAACTGGCCTTGCTGAATAAGCGGCAGGGGACACAATGGTACAAGTGGCAGCTGCCAGGATAATGCGATGTCTCAAACATCATCTGAACAGACAGGAAACGGCACCCCAAATAATTCGGTTCCAATTTTTGGGGAATACACAGGTAAGCTGTCCCCTTTTAAAATGACAAAAGAAAAATACAACACATATGGGACTAGGAAGCTATTTTGTAAATTAAACCAGAGACAACAAAGTATGCAGGGAATACGTGCTCTTCTAAATTGATTTACTGCATGAAATGCCATTAAATTTCAGGCTATCTGCTTTGTGTTCTCCACAAATTCAAGAAAACCTAGTTTCTAAAAAAAAAAAAAAAAAAAAAAAAGGAAATTTTATAAAATGAGATAAACAACAGAGATAAAAGGGATCTAGTTAAAAGACTGGAAAAGACTTAGAGATGGTGATTAAAATAAAGAATGTGCTGAAATTGAAGGGTTGATGAGAGAATTTGTAATGTTTTTAAACCTCTAAGAAGAACCAAGGCTGTGGGATTCTGAATGAAGCAGTGAGTACAGAATAAAACTTTCCAGAAATGGAACAGAAGCCGACGATGAAAGATTGTTCTGGCCTTTGTTGGTTCTCTAGGAACATAAAACCTTATTTTATCCCCCATTAAAAGCAAACCTCCATATTATGGTATCCTAGCTCAGAAAAGATGACTATTTTAGTTATTGTGTACAATTGGGTGCTGGTCGGATGAGGAAAATAAATAAGACGTTCCTAAGAAGAAAGGTTATACATAGTTACATTTGGCTGGAAGGAAGGAATGGGTGTCTTCAGACAGGAAAATGAAGAGTTAGCACACCCTGCATCCATACAGCAGACACTTCATAGAAAGAAGAAGGGTAAGCAAGTGGGACAGGGACCAGGCAACTGCCTTCTAAAGAGGACCACAGATCGAGGGCCCTACACACATCAGGGAAGGGGACTGCGGTGGGCTGATGATGGCCCCCATACATCTATATCCTAGTGCCTGGAGCCTGTGAGTATGTTATCTTACATGACAAAAGGACCTTTGTAGATACAATTAAGCTAAAGATCTTGATGCAAGGGTTTCTCCTGGATTATCCGTTGGGCTCCTTGTACTCACAAGGGCTTTGATATGGGGAAGAGGGTAGGCAGGAGAGTCCGAGAAGGAGCAGTGAGGACAGAAGTAGAAGCCTGAATGATGTGGGGCCACCAGCCAAGAATGCAGGCGGCCCCTGGAAGCTGAGCAGGAAGGAAGGAGACTCTCCCCTGGAGCCTCCAGAAGGAATGCAGCCCTGCTGACACCTTGATCTCAGATTCTGACCTCCGGAGCTGTGAGATAAGGAGCCTGTGCTACTTTGAGGCACTAAAGCTTGTGGCAATTTGTCAGCAGCCTCAGAGAACGAACGCAAGTGCTTTGTTGGAAAGAGAAATAGAGAGGTAGAATCAATTCTCAGCTTCCCCATCTTACGTCTCACTGACAGTGCTGGCACTTCCTAGCACTAGTTGAAGTACTGACGCTTGATATGATAATAAATCTAGAATGACCATAACGAGTTCAGAGGGTACCGAAACGTTGGCATATTGGGAAAATCTGTTACTACAGGTATCACTGCAGACAGAAAATTCCCAAAAATAAAATGCCCAGAAAGAAAGTTGTAAATATGAAAGACATGGGAGGTATATCAATAATGAGAATTCCTGAAAATAGATTCGATCAAATTTTTAAAAAAATAAGCTATACTGAATATCCTAAACATCCTGAATAATAATTTTTCAAGCCTCAAGGAAGAAAAAAAACGATATCTGTATGGTGAACATTAATATGATTAAATGATCTCAGACTTCTCCTCTACAATACTGAAACTGCAAAAGCTAATGACTAAACATCTACAGGGTTGAAAGCCCTCTTCATTCATGTACGGAAGCAGCAGAAAGATATTTACAAATATAAAAGGACTTAGACATTAAGGCAGAAACAACACCACCACCACCATCCACCCTCTCCACCCACCAACTAACTTTCTTCAGGAAAGTACTAAAGCAAATACCAAAACTAAAGTAATTTTTTTTTTTAAATCAAGAATGGGTAGTTGTATTTTTAAAGGCCTGGCAGTGAGCACCAAAACAAGCTAAAAGTGGAATTTTCTCAAAAACGGATGTAAATACAGTTATACACAATATAAATTATTAATAGTTCTTTTTTTAAATGTACAGATATATATATTTTAAGTAACAATGATTAAATTAGAAATGGATAGAAATCGCATACCACACCCTCAACAACTGAGGAAATGAATGAAGGGGATGGGAGGGTGCGTAAAACTCCACTACCTGCCCCACCCTTCACGGGGGCAGCCAATGAAACACTTTATCTGAACACACTTAGAAGTGAGTTTTAGAAAAAGCTGGATTTCGATAGGTTGGTAGCACAGCTACCTGTACCCAATAGCGAGACTAAAAGCAGGATGGAATATAAATACCTAATTACTGAGTGAGGAACGGGCAAACGTTCTGTCAGCACCAAATGACAAATATTCTAGGTTCTGAGCCACACACAGTCATTGCTACCTATTCTCCATCACTTTGTTTGGCTCTTCCACCATTTAAAAAACGTAAAAGCCATTCCGAGCCTGTGTGCTGGACTCAGGTTAAAAAGGACAGGTGGGAGGGGGCAAGAAAAATCTAAAAACCAACAGAAGAAAGGGAAAGCATTAAATATAGATGATGAAAGTCAGAAAAAAATATATAGCAGTTATGATATTCAGTATAAATAGCCTCAACTTCCCTAGTAAAAGACACTGACAGACTGAGTCAAAAATCAAATACTGAATAATTAAATATCTCCCATAAGACACAGTCTTAAGCGATTAGATTCAACTGCCTTCTAATGGGGAAGGTTTATTAGGCAACTGTCAGTGGAAAAAATACAGGTGTACCTTATCCATATTAAAGTGGGATTCAAAGAAAAGGCATTAAACAGTACAAAGAAAGTCTTGTACATTGATAAAAGGTGTAACTCACAAAGAAATCCTATCATGACACTTTCTGCAGCAAGGAACACTGCATCAGAGTACATAAAGCAGACTATTAGAAATCAAGAGTCAACAGAAACACAAGCCAGAGCCTCTCTGGGACTGCCCGACCAAGACGGGGAAAAGAGGAGGAAGCCAAGACCAGTGTAATCAATGACACCGATTTGATTTAAAAGACACACAGAAACCTTTTCTCCATCAGAGAATCCTTTT